>JAHWFP010189280.1:0-42487 GCA_023313725.1 Lithobius niger | reverse complement strand
CTTCACTAATAGACTTTCTCGGCATAACTCAATGAAATAACATTAGCTATAAGGATGAACTTTTACTTTATGTGTTAAGCATAAAATGAATGAAAAAAGTGACAGGTGGCAAAAAGCATTTAGTACGCTTCTAAAAAAGATGCTCGTTTTTTGGTTGTGAGTTCAGTTTTTCACAAGCGGAGTACAAGGTGGAAAGCAACTTAAGAATACTGAAAGATGAGAGAAAACAAAGAATTATAATATCTTCCCATTTTTGAACCACCTCACTCAATGATCGTGTTGCAAACTTGTAAAAGTCTTGAAAAAGCACCAGCATTTTTAACTTTAAAAAAAAACTAAGCTCTACACTACGCATATTACTTGCCCATAAGATTGAATTTATTAGTGACCCATCTTCGACCTTCTGCTGTAACGACACAAGCCCATTGTCCATCTAGATCAGACGTCACATTGTTGATAATCATTTCTTTTACCTGTATAAAAGGCAAAACGATAACTGTTGCAAACGTAGTGAATCTTAAGATGACGATGAATAGGCAAGTAAACGTTGCTACTTAACTGCAGGTAGAAACACAAAGCAAAGTCACTGTGTGCAAAAATGGGATTAAAGAAACTTAAACCACGCGTCAAGGCGGTTTGCCGTGACGCGTGCATCACGTGACTAGGCCGGTCCAGTCAGACGGCCATATCCGCTATTCTCGTTCGTAACTGGCCAACTCAAGACATCACGGCAAACAGCCGTGACTCGTGGTACATGTATGTGACGCATGGACACTGGACAGACAATAAACCAAACCATGTCAATTTGGCTGATGTAATGGCTAACTGAACAATGGAAAATGTGAAAATTATCAATCTGAAAATTTATAGACATAAAACTCCTCCAGAAAAAAAAGTCTACATGAAGATAAGACGGTCTAACCATTAGGACGTTCAGTCATGTGAAAGATGCGATATCCACCCAAAACCAAAACAGGTATAAGAGAAGCCGCCAAACGGGTCGGCCTTTGAAGGTAGTGATATCGCTCAACCAGGAAAAGGCCGGCAAGGTTAATCCTATTAACACAACTTAGTAGCAGTGAATAATACTTTGGACGTTCAATGAAAACTAGAATATTGCCAACGCGAGTAGCAATGTTCTAGTTCTCATCTAACTTTAAAACTATTAGTCGGTGCGAATAACTTGGCTAATAGGATTAACCTTGGCGGCCTTTCCCTGGTTGAATGACATCACTACCTTCAAAGGCTGACCCTTTTTTGAAACTTGGCGGTTTCTCTTATACCAGTTTTGGTGTCTGGTAGATTTTTCTTTAACCTGTATAAAAACTGAATGGTCTCACTTTAGGAAGTGGTTTCCTCTCATTCTGGAGATGCCCATATTGGGGCAATGACGTCACCTTCGTCAATCATCGGAATTTTACGGAAACACGAAGCTGCTTCTCGTCAAGATTCGGAGCTTAACGTTTCACTTCGTGGATGAGAGGCGTACAAATTATGAACACGTCTACTTAATACGAATTACTAACCCTGAAGCAAATATAATTATAGGCTGGATGATGAAGTGTGATGGGGGCTAAAATCGCTATGATAAAAAAAATATTGTAAATTCTAAACAAGAGGAACTGCCTTTCAAAACTAGGCTTTTAATGGTAAAATTTTTTTAGTGAAACATTGACTGTCAATTATTCCGTAAATAATCTGATGTTGACTCCAGTATGGATCGAAAAAATTCTCACACCGAATACAGCTTTTATGAAATCTATAATTTGTGCGTTTTAACACTCATATCCTCTCCCTTCGGTCTCGGGAAATTAACTTCTCGAAAAGAGTTTCGGGCTAAAAGTCCCAAATTATCGAAGTACTCCCGTAGAAGTACGATGTAACCGGAAGTCGAACAATGAACCAGCCCATTCATCTTTTTTAAGGACAAAAGGTGTAAGGTTAGGTTTTCCTCCAATTCCCTCTTGCCCACCATTGTAAGGCTAGGCTAAAAATGGATAAAAAAACTCCTCTTGCTGGGCGGAAAAAAGGTCCGCGGAAAAAGGTCCGAGAAAAAGGTCCGTGGAAAAAAGGTACGTGGAAAACAGATCCGTAGAAAAAAGGTCGAGTAAAAAAGGTCTGAGGAAACGTTAAATAGTACGACTTACGCACTGATAAATTTTGGCTTATAACTTCTAAACTGTTCATCAAATTCAAGGTTAATTAAATATATTTATCAGTCTGAGAAAAACTAGCCCTGCAAAGGTAGAAAGCTCACGTCGTTAAAGTTTTTTTTTTCAATGAGATTATTGTTGGGCGTTACGTCTCAATTCTCTGCCTACCTTGTATTGGTTGCTCTAATACGAAAACAGCCTAGTCAGGAGACATTAACTCCAACCGGGAAACAAAATCGTGGGCAAAACCCGGCCGGAGTGATATGAAATTAAAATATTTAACAGAAGCTTTAACAGAAACCAGAGCTGAGCGTATTTTCACAATAGTGAGGGTAAATAGGTATGCGGCAAATAATCGGCCACACGAACATTTGCTTACTAAATTTGGCTACGTGTTCCTTCATCTCCCTCCCCCCCCCTTCCACCCCCCCAACGAGACAAGACAGTTCAAACCGCATCGGTACCTACATTAATTAATAAGAGCATTATTAAATTTTATAGTCAGGGTGTTCTTTTGATTTCACATACATACAGACCTATATATTTAAAGCCAATATTTATTAGTGCCTACGTCGTGCTGTTTAACTTTCCACGGACCTTTTTTCCGCAGACTTTTTTCCTCGGACCTTTTTCCCCTCGGACCTTTTTTCCCCCCGGATTTTTTTTCCCCAGATCTTTTTTCCCCGGACGTTTTCTCTACGGACGTTTTTTCCCCGGAATTTTTTACGCAGACCTTTTTTCCCCCGGACCTATTCTCCCCGGACTTTTTTCCCCTCGGACCTTTTCCCTAGATTCATCTTCCTCACGGCTACAATCTCCGCCCAACGAAAATCAGGGAAATAGAGGGGTAGGTTAAAGCCAGGTGTATCATCAACGCCAGCTGCAAATGAAGATGGATTAGTTGCAGGAGGTTACTTAACAGATCTAGCAAATGAAGAAAGGAGGGGACCCACACTAGAAAACTGTTCTTCTTCAATCAATTTCGACGCCAGTACCAATCCAAGCCTATCGGTTCAAGCAGCACGTCCAGACAAGGGTAACTCCTTAGACGTAGCAACTTTGAATGCGGAGGCCATCGTGGAAAATAGGAAAAGGAATGATGCGGTTAGGCAACGTTGCGGAGCCAACAGCAAGCAAAATTTCCGCAGCAAAACATCCAGGTGTTCTGCGCTTTGAATCGGGTAAACCTGCAGTCCGCCCGGACGTTGCCTTTAGTTCCAGCAAGAAAAATGGAAAACGCATTTGGCAGTGAGGTATTTCGTGTGTGGATTGAGCACAACCTAAAGACCGGAAAGTGCACGGTCCATTTTCACGTAGTTTCATCGTCATTTGCCAGGGAAGCTTCCGTACCGGTTCAGTTGCCATCAGCAGACAGGAGGAAGTGTTTGACTACTTGCTAATTTTAATGAATATGGAGAAGAAGTTATTTTTCTAAGCCACTCAAACTACACTATCTCCGTGACATGTCATTGGTATGTCACGTTTAACATTAGTGTGGGTCTTGCCGATATTATTTAAAGAAAAAAAAAATTTGTTATATTTGGGTAGGTGGAGTTTGGTCCCGTTGGCCGCTAGTTACAAAACAGATTGGAATAATGATCAGGATCGTAGGATATACAGGTGATAAAAGTTAGCACTAAAAACTGCATGGAAGTGCACAATTTTAGTAACACCGGCCTTAGTTAGGTTACACCGTTACCAGAATAGCACGTATGAGGAGGTTACACAATATGGCTGCTAAAAGCTCCAATTCCTACCGAGTCTCCTGTTGCCGCTGGTTGTCAGGTGAGGGAGCTAGTGTCGACCCACAAAGCGTAAAGCCAAGGCTCTCTACCGTTCTTGCCGGATCTTGATGAAAAACAGCATTACGGGAGTGGATTGGCAATATGGCGCCGGAATCGCCACTTATGCGATGATTCGTTATGTTGCCGCTTTCTGTCAACCGATGGCGACACCGTCCGTACAAAAAAAAAGCATCGTTTCGCACGAAATTGTCTCTGTTTGGGGCTAAAAAATGTGACATTCGTACGAGACAGTGCGACAAAAAACATTAATTCTGAGAATTAAAAATAACAAAGGGCACAATTCCGGTCTGTTTACAAAATGAATAAAATACTAAGATTACACACTAGATTGAAGACTTCCATTTACGGTGCCAAAACAGTGTGATCGAAATGAGAAAGCCATCCCACTTTAAAATGGGCCCCCCGTCAATTAGTAATAGTTGCACAAATTCAAGAACTGCAATTAGCATTACCTTAGTCGGATTAGCATTGTTGCAATTGGTGTAAACCTCATCGTTCAATAACCATTTTTGCGTTGCATTGGGGTACAGTTCCCCTAAAATTGCGCCATTACACTGGAACTGCCAAGGCTTTCCCTTCGTCAGAATGTACTGAATACTGACTGCATTAACTGAAAAATAAAATTTACAAAAGTAAAAAAATAAAAAATAAATAACGCCATCTGTTGACAAAAGTAGTTACTCTTTGTCATTCCAATTAAAACGTGGATCTATGTTGGGGTGAGGGGGGGGGACAAAATTTTCCTTTACGGGAGTCCACGCAATACTCTCAATCTGCCCCCTCCTCCAGCCCCCCCCAAAAAGATTACTTTGATTAAACTTTGATATGCAAACGGGTTTTTTTTTTATATATTTTTTTACCCACGTGAAGTAAGTACATGTGCTCATTAATTATCCATGCATAAATTCCTTTTTCTTAATGACAAACAGCGACGAGTTTTGTCAGTAGATAGCGTAGAAACTAGGCACCAGGAGTGAATGATCCATACGTAGTCTTGAATGTTAAGTACATTCTTTCAGAGTTCCATTTGAAATGAGACTTGATATACGATTTATGGCAAACGGACATGTATGACAAACGGGATTATGGTAAACGCGATTATGGCAAACGGGTGGAAGCCAAAAAAACACGCACATGACGTGACGATTCTCTTGACATAACATTAATGCAACATAACGATAAAACTGCATTGCGATACACATGTCGCATTATCTAAAGTTGGCACGACGTGTGCCTGCATGCGCCTGAGTGTTGCAAGGCATTTTTTAGTGCCAGGGTAAACACTGACATCATGGCGGGTCCCTCAGAAGTTTAGGCGTCTTTAGAAATTTTGATTGCTGAAAGTATCATTTTCGAGGTCGAAAAATGATTTTTTTCCTCTCCCGCCCCTCCCTCCAGCGAAAAATAATGACTGGGGCTTAAGCTGTCTTTATAGTCCAGTCACTTAAAGACAGCTACGAAATAACCAGATTATTACAACGAGACAAAATTCATCAGCAACAGAAATTTCACTTGTAACTATGAAATCTAAAAAGGCCCCCTAACGAATTTAAAGGAAGGCCATGTGCCATTGGCACCCTGGCTCTATGGCCAGTCCGGGCCTGGTCGCTTTACCACGCCGGCTTTAGGAGAGAGGTGCGTGGGTTACAGGGATATTCAAGTTGAAGTGAGTTAAAACGACAACGGGTACTGGGTAGTTCGTGCTAACTCGATGTAGTACCACGTTTAACTAATCCTTGTAAACCAAACCCCTCTCTATTCGCATGTCCCCATTCAGCTAGATGGGATTTCGACTTAGTTTAAGGAAGTGGCAGTTTGCGGTTACGTGCACTCATTTCAAACAATCAAAGGAAAGCAATCCGAGAGTGATGTAGAAAATATGTTATACAGTGTCCGCGGCCTATCTTGAGTTCGCCCCAGAACGACACAGATAATCAATTGTATGTTTTTGGTAGCAGAGTGCCTTTTTGATATCCAAGATGGTTAAAAAAAACAATGGCGGCCGTCGATTAACGCCGCCCCCTCCAGGAGGACGTAGCCGCTCATAAAATGCTTGCAGGACTCAAGATAGGCCGCGCACACAATAGGTAGGTACACGCAGGTTGTTAAAACGCTCAATTCCTTACGTCGACATAACGAGGCAGTTCGAGATAAAGCGACTTGATAGCGATTTTAGGTGGTTACACGAACATTCCCTAAGAGCGCTAAAGCACTACATCGACTAAGTTAAGTCGACCTAAAGTAAAGCGACATGAGAAACCTCGGTAATATTAGCTCAGTAGGCAAATCGGGTGGCCAATAAATCTAGAAGACTCGACTGACCGGATCCGATGCTGGTAGAGTCTCAAAAGGACCATTTTTACTGCAAATTAAAGGGGAGGGCAAAGCTTCCGATCTGGTCAACACTGTATTACATATCATCGTTCTTCATGCACTCCTAGGGAGGGGAAGGAGGAAGAGGGGAGGGGGGCAACCACGCTATTAGAATCGTGACCAGAAAAATTATACTCTTCGTAATTCGTTACGCCTATACTCTTATCATTCCACGATATTCACAAACCGATTATATCGAAAACTAACAAAAATTCGTTTACCCAGTTTGACGAACATCACACTACGTTGAAGCAGAATGACTTGGGGCCGACGACTGCTCTCCAAATGAGGCAAGCACACTTCTGCTAATATTTCGACCATTATTAGCAGCATGCCCATTACTAGTCTTTTTACTCGTATTGCTCAGGATCGTCACATGTCCGCATTTTCGTCTGCTCTGCTGCACTCCACCGCTTTATGTTCGTCTGACTGCTCACCGACCATTCTATTATTCCCACCTCCCTCAGAAAAAGACACGGAAACAACCGAAATCTTAGATTCTCTAATTTATGCATTGAATAATTGGTGTCACTGCTGTCATAAATCACGATTTGGTAGTGCTTGTGCTGCTACGTACTCGTTGGGGCTATGCTGGCCTGATTAGCATGACAGTCTTTTGTGCCAGAGGACTCGGGTTTCAGTCTGGCCTCAACCACCTATGCCACTTTTGGGTAGCGAAAGGCCCTGTAATGTCTCGTGCTCATGTCGATTGTAGCATGTAAAAGAAAGAACCTAGAAATTTCCTATGAAGTTTTCTTTGGGATTTACCTAGCAAAAATGTCCATCCCCCTTCTGGTGCTGTGGCTGCAGGGTGCGCGTAAAAAGCTAACGCTACGTACTAATATTGTACACCTATTTTCAGAATTATTGAAAAGATTCATCAAAATCTGTATGCAGTGAAACCTATACGGGTACTTATAGTGCTACTGGATGTTTCAACCCGATTTTAACACGTCGGGCTAATTTGTGAATAGTGTTCAGCAATACAACTGTTGAGCTACTCTGCATTTTAGTCAGGACCTATAGTGATCACGACCTATCTTGAGTTCGCCCCAGAACGACACAAATGATCAATTGTATGTGTTTGGTAGCAGAGTGCCTTGTTGATATCCACGATGGTTACAAAAACAATGGCGGCCGTCGATTAAAGCCGCTCCCTCCAGGAAGACGAAATACCTACAGGACTCAAGACAGGCCGCGATAAGCAGCGGTTTAAGTTGTAGAGCTAGCAACTCCGAAAAACGATTGTCTGGATGCCCGAGACAAACGTCGAGAAAATGAAAGCACCACGTATTAGGCCGCCCGCGCACTGAGCGACTTGGCCGCGCGGCCAGGTTGCTGCAGCCAATGAAAATTATTAGTGCGCGATTTTACATAAACGGTAAGCATTCTCATTGGCTGCAGCGATCTGGCCGGGCGGCCAAGTCGCTCAGTGCGCGGGCGGCCTTAGTCCGGCCCCATTTCCTAACAAATGTAAGCTAAGGAAATATGGCAGGACTAATACGTGGTGCTTCCATTTTCCACCCCTGCTTGGTATACCCTTCGACGTGGATTAAAACTTAAATTGCACTAACCGGCATATTGCCGATAAGTGACCGGTGTATTAATTTTGTTCTTGGACGATTTCTACTCGAGTACAGTCAGGCTTTGAAACTGCGTCGACTTACTTGTCAATGCAGTAAATCTGACAACTTGCTTGTCGGTTGGTGGCAGTTCTAACAGACAATAATAAACTCCGTTGTCACTTGGAGACTTCACAGATTTTAAAGCTGAAAATTATGGGCAAATAACGGCTTTTTACTACAGATAAAAGCGCAGCTCTTTTTAACTCATTATTTTAAAAAGGTCGATTTCCTTAAATGTGTGAACTATTTTATAATTTGCACATCCATTGATTACATTTGAAAAAAAAAGGGGGATTACGTTTCAAAATCGCAAATTTTGCAGTTTAAGCTACATCATCACCGCATAAAACTTAGGGGTAAAGTGTATGATTATTTGTATATGTATGCGTGTTAAATGCTTCCTATGGACGTTTCCTTTTTAGGCCATGTGAGTATGGCTTTGATTTCAAAGGTCGTGGGTTCGATTCCCCGCTTAGGCAGTGTCTGACATTTACGTCCAAAAGGCAACGTAAATAGGTTTGCATACGTATTTATTTAAAACTTAGGGGTACACCAACATTAGGGTGGAGCGAAAAAAAACTTTTTCGGAATTCCTAATAGCTAGGGTGTGGAAAAGTTCCCTTTTAGTATAACTAGCACACACAAAAAGTTTCATCACTCTGAGGTCATATCTTAAGGTGCCCTCAAGGGGTTCAAGTTTAGCATTGTTTAGCAAAGGCGAAATAGCTGAAAAAAAAATTTAACTGCTTTAAAATGTAATTTTAACATTTGTTGCTCACAGAGCGGATGGAAGGTAACTATAATTGCAAAAAATATTTTTCTTGCATCATAATGTGCATTGAACAGTTATGGGCCAAAAAATAAGCTAAAACGCCATTTTTGGTCATTTTCAATGTCAAACTATACCCCGGAAAATTGGAAATTAAGCCAACAGCGAAATTGTCTTCCCTATCCATTTCTATGGCCGAGTGAATTTCGGTCGAATGGAGCCCTGGTCACGGTTGTGACCTTAATAACGGGTTCAGTGAGTTATCTTTATGCCAGTTGAGGATGTGGCCAAGGCGACTAAGGCGCTATGCAAGTGATCTGGGGGCGAACTGGGTATCTGGTTCGAATCCGGGTCATGCCACTCCGACGAAACGTAAGTGCATAAAGGTGGCTTACTGAACTACGTTATTTCTTGTGTATAATTTCGCTGTTGGCTTAATTTCCAATTTTCCTTAGTATTATTTCCAGCGATTTATGTCTATTTATTAAAACTATACCCCGGCAACATTTTGAACAAAAATTAAATTCTTTGTGAATCTGGCATGTTTGCAGATGGTTCTTAAAAGCATGAAACGAGATGATGTTAAAAATGAATTTTAAACCAGCCAAATAATAATTTTTCATTTATTAGCTATTTCGCCTATGATAAACAATGCTAAACTTGAAACCCCTTGTGGCACCTCAAGATATCACCTCACAGTGATGAAATTTTTTATGTGTGATAGTTATGCTCAAAGGCAACTTTTCCACACCTTAGCTATTGGGAATTCCGAAAAAAAATTTTCACTCCACCCTTAACAAACATAATTATCACAAATTAACTCCAAAAAGTCTTTTGCAGCCTTTAAGGCACTCAGACTTTGTCACAGTGTTTCAATCCACAACAGAAAAAGTACCGTGGTTGCAGAGCTTTGCCAAGTTGTTTGAAGGAATTGATCTGATAAGGGATCCTTCCGAAGGATGTGCCAGTCAGTACAGATTTTGGCGTAATTACCAAATTTTGCATAATTACCATTATGCCTCAATCTTGAATGATGAATAGCGAAAACAAGAGCATTTTGTTAATTTTCGTTGGTTTTCAGTAGGGAGTGATCAACACCACTTCTAACCGATCTCGTGTACGTGACATTTTGGCGATACCGGTTCGACATTTAACCGATATCCAATACCTATTTGACTCACTCCTACTAATTGAAGAAAAAATAATAATTTGCTCTATGAATACACAGTTGCAAGCTAACCAGGGATCTGCTGCGTGGACTCTTCTTCAAAATAGTGTCAACCACACATCTTCTCTCATTCCAAAGTAAATAGCAAGTTTTGGTTTTTAAATTGATGTATATGCTTGTCGCATACAATTGATGTATATGCTTGTCGCATACTACTCCGTTCCGTCACGTCGCAGGCCGTTCAATTTCTGTTTGGATTAAAAGCATGTAAAATAGAGGAGCCGCGTATACTGCTTCGTCCCGTTCCGTAACGACCCGTCGGCTGACGTACGGGATTGTCGAGGCAGAATCCTTTCTGTCAAAAATGGATCGCATCAGAGAAGTGTACGTTCCTACCGTCAGTCGACGGCCGTCGTCGTCATCACGCGCCTGCACACAACGGCTTTCCACTACTAAAGACATATGCGAACTCATTTCAGTTGCCTTTTGGACTTAAATGACATCACGCCCGAGCGTAAAGAATTACTACCTAATTTACTACAACTTGCTATTTAATTACCTACTTAAGGTCGCTACAAGTCCTTTATTTGCATAGCCAATTTGGCAGAGTCGACTGAAACGGTTAGCGAACCATGTGTTGCCATCAGTCGACGGAACGGAACGGGGTAGTGTGCTACAAGCTTTACAGTGTTGCAAACAAGTGAATCCCTTGTTTTCAGAACATTGTTGGCCTAGACTTGACAAGTCGTCGCAACATGCATCAGGGTATATGTGTAATATATGTGTATATACGTAGAATGTGCAACAAATATTCTCTTTACTTATGATGCAGTTAATCTGCAGTGAATAACTGACTATGGCCAATCCGGCCCAAACTTGAATTTAAAGATTTTCACCACTAAAACTAAACACCGCAATTCGCACAAACTGATTTTTAGTTAACAACAAACAAATTCACATAAAATGGGTTAAGTGCAGGCTCTACGTTTGTATGAGTATCGCAGTCAAACCACATAACTTATATAGTTCCAAATCCACCGTTACCAATACCGGAATAAAAATGTAACGAGTAGGTGGAGAGGTAAGACTCCCTGAACCGCCCTACACGATCGTGAAAGGGAGAGAATTTCTAATTCAACCAATCGCAGGAGAGTAAAATTGCTTTCATTTTTGGCCTAGTTACGCTTTTCTGGGTATACAAGAGTCATTTAATAATAAGTAACGAAACTTACAAAACGTAAACACCCAAATACATAGGCCTAGTACCACCTAGTGCTTGGGGCTAACGACATTTTATATTTAATCCGTACCCCCTCCTCCCTTGATTACAGATAAACAAGGAAACTGAAACAATCGGCTCTGCAACGATCAAAATGCAAATTGCCATTGTTTTAAAATACTAGTTTTAGAAACAATTTACAAGATTTTTACTTACTTAGAACTCCGTTATTGTACGTCATCCTATTCGGTTGGAGCGCCAGGGGTTTGTCGTTGTGGTACCAAACTAGTCTGGACCCAGGGAACAAATCCAGAACTAATTCAGCCCAGTAGCTCGAGCACTGCAATTCCGCACTGCTATTTTCTGGCACTTCAAGACCCACGGATTTAGTTTTCATTTCTCGAGCCATAACCGAGTGCAGTTCTGAAACCAAATATTTATAATTACGTTTGTACTTATTCGCACCCAACAGAGAATTCCATCACTCACGATATTTACAATTAACGTACCGTGAAATATTATTTAGAATATTAATTTATTGTCATTATTAATTACTAGCCAAATCGTTCGTTTCGTTCACTCCATTGACGCTGATCCATGCTTCACGTAGTTTATTCGCTTACCATGGTATTACAAAATCTATTACGTACTGTATGTTTGCAATGAGGTAGGTATAGTTATGAGAAACGGGAAAGGAGTTCATTGGATTATTCTTTGTAATGTAAGCTCAGCATAGCTTGCGTGAAGAGGGGGCCTGGAAAAGCAGTTACCAGTCAATGATATCAAGGGTAGTGACAGACTAGCTGTCTCCTTCATCAATGGCATCCAGTGTGGTCAATTCCGAACCCTGCCACAACCGGGGGTTACCCGGATTGAATTCCCGGATATGTCTTTTCCTGTACTGGACTTCTGATTTGAGGTGGTTCAGCTATACGAGCGTTAGATTGCTTTAGATGATTTCAGGCTAAAAATAAAAAAATTACTTCGAAAAATAGGCCAATCGAAGCACGTCATCGATGGATTGTGACGTGAGCAAAAGATACACGGTTTGATATGTAAAATTGATAGTGAAATAGTAGGGTATCTTCTCCTGGTTACAGGCAATTATATGATGGAGTAAAGTCCAAGGTTTAAGTCAAATAATAAAATCTTTTATTTCAGCAGTTTAAGCCAATGACATAAAAATAAAACAACTAAGACTAAATTGCACTTCTTTTTTGCTTGAAGTGGACACCAAAAATAAACGAAAAGCTTATTATTTTCTTTTGTAGGGGGGGGGAGCAGAGGTGGGGTGATGTGTACTGTTTTACCTTGTCTAGAATCGAAATAGGCCGTAGTCTACATACTAACATTAAGATAAAAATATTGTAGCGACGCAAATATAGGGAAGAGTCAAAACATCAGGACCTCTTTAATTTTTTTTTACGGATCACGCAAAGCTATGTAAAACTGAAATTATTATTTTGAAAACTCCCAGTTGACAATAGATGTCGCGCCCTACGAACAAAAAAAGGCAGGCTGTGTTGATGCATTACGCATTTGTCGTTATAGCAACATCCTCGCCAAAGTCGCTTCAAGGTGGGTATATAAAATTCGTTGCTTCAAGCCGCAATTTATTGCCATGATTTCACCAGATTTGAATAGTTTTTTTGTGTGTGTGTATTTCAACAAAGAATGTTTTAAATGCTCAGTTATTATGGTCATGATTAATAAACTACCCTATAAAATTATGTAACCCTTTTAATAGATAAAACGTTGCGTGCAGATCAATAATTTCAGCATGTTAAAATCAGCGCACAATGATTGTCAGTCATTATCATTTCTTTAGTCACTTGACTGATCCGGACGTTTTGTAAATAATTTGGAGTGTTAAAAGTAATTACACTCCAAATTACTTTTTGCACTCCAATTACTTAACACTCCAAATTATTTATCAAGTGATGCAATTTTATACTGCATTTGTGACCAGCTGTGCTCAAAAACAAAATAAACGACCCAAACCTGTATGGGGAGGTCGAAATATTAAAAAGCTGTTCCATTTATTATGTTTAGAGTTGGTTTTTGAGGCGGTAAACACGACGCCACAGTAATTATAATGAGTTGTGCGTTGTCGCAGCTCATATCCACTGAGTCATTTGTTAATGACGGCTGTTAATCTTTAAGTGACGTAGTGTTGTTCTTTCGGCTGAGGGCCGATCACTCTTGCAGTAATGCACTTATTGTTGGCTGCTTATTGACTATTGTTGTTTTTTCCCCGATACGTCCTATTGTGAAAAGGGCGACTTAGGGTTTTTTGGTTGAAAACACGGCCATGTTTGGTTTAGAGTGAAGCATGGAACGGACTTTATTCTTTACTTTTTAGTAATGATAATTCCATGCTTATAAGCTACTATTTTTATAGAATTTTTACACGAAGTTTTGTATGCAACGTTGCTTGTAAAATGTCGCCTCAATAAAACCCAGTTTGCCGTCAGCCCGACTTTTTTTCTCACTTCCGTAATGCTACGAAAAGTGCCTCTGGAGTCACCAGAGAGACAGGGTTGGTGCCAGAGCGCCCATCTTCTGGGGCCGTCCATCTAGCATCGTCCCCCTGGCGCCTTCTCATGCGGCCTGCCAATGTTTTTGCTGTACTGACAACCACCGTCAGCGTTCCACGGATTTTCCCTCTGAAGTGGGATTGAGGATGAAGATTTCTTCCTCCCAATTCGCCATCGCATTCCACCTCCGTTGGCCTCTTCCCACAGTTTTTGTGGGGAAAAAAGCCTAGATTTTTTTTAAACGAGAAACGATGCCAACTGATCTAATTATTCAAAACGAATCGCATTCGGAAATGTAAAAAAATGACGGGCAGAGTGTGAGAGTTTTGGGCAAGAGACATTTTATGTTTCCATATCAATATTTTACAGTCTAAATATCCTGTGTGAAAGAAAAACGTGTTCCTTACAACTTATGCCATTATTGCAATCAGTCTAAAACAATAGTTACAAAACTAAGAAAACTAGCAAATTTCAGGGTTCGCAAGACGTTACATAAACTAAATTCCAGGATATTTCAGCTTTTTCCAGGCTCAGCGGTTCTGTTTTTCATGACATGTGCTGACGCCCAGCGGCCAAAAGAGTAGAAGTCATTGTAATGGGACCAACATTATAGAATAAGTAAAAAAAAAAAAAATTGGAAAGTGTTCAAGGCATGTTTTTTTTCTTTATTTAGTGAAGAGTATAGGGGTGGCACGATACAAAAAATGTTCGTCCCGTATAAAACTTATAATCGATAATATCTCGATAAAACAGATTTTGAGGCTGGAATACCCATTTAAAAAAAACTGTAATTAAAAAAAAAAACCTTGGCTGAATTAGGTCTACCGTGCCACCTTCACGAATATACATTGTGTGCACTCGTCATTTGGCCAATAAACGTGACAGTGCAATTGCCATTGTCCAGTAATTCCTCACCATGTAGCAGTTGAGCTGCTGCTTAATGCTTAAATATTGTTTGCATTAAACTAACTTTCCAAGCAGCTAAAGTGTCTAGCAATAGTATTGCACACTTGGTTGGAGAGACCTCGTAATGCCACACGCAACGCCGCAAACAACTTGTTTTTAGGTATTACGGTATTAGGTATTACGGTTTTAGGTATTACGGTCATACCTATTACGGTGTGGTATTAGGTATTACGGTTGTTAGGTATACGGTTTTACGGTATTACGGTTTAGGTATTACCGTATTACGGTATTACGGTTTTTAGGTATTAGGTATTACGGTCTTCATAACTGAGATATGACAGTTTAACATCGGGTTTAAACACGATCATTCGATAAATCAGAAAAAGTGCGATATGATAATCGATTAACGTTTTATCGCGATATTACCGAATTATCGATTATCGTGTCACCCCTAGTGAAGAGTAGATGGGACAGTGTCTACACGAATAAAGGCTTTTTAAGTCGACTTGCAGTAACAACTGTTTTTTAAAATTACAAACTCCAAATATTAGTCCTTGGAACACTATTCTCAGTGCTTTTCCAGCCTGAAATTCAGAATCCGTCAGAATTCCGCACTTTTTAAGTCCTGGCAAAAGGCCTAGTAAATTCCAGACTCTTCCAGCTAGGGCGCGATTCCTGAATATTCCCATGTTATTTATGTCTTTATCAGGTTTAAAGGGGGAGGGGGGAAATAGTTTGGGACATCTTTTTTCAGGGTAAATGGATGGGGAGTTTAAGAAGTTGTGACACAAACTAACAGAAGGGAAGAAGATTGAAAAAAGGCAATATTCGTGCGACATTTACACTCCTTAAGGTAACTTGGTGGGGGGTGGGGGGGGGGGCAAAAAAACAATTTGTTTAATTAAAAAAAACTAGGAAACAGGCTTTGGGCCTATTGTAGGCGGAGCGGAGAAAAATTTATTTTAAATATGTATTTCCTCTCATTATAATGGCTTTGCAATGTTTGCTAACGGTCCTTAAAAAGCTGGGGGCAATATTCATTCTTCGGCTATATTTGAGCTTACGCTTTCTGCTGGTGTTTTTTTCATTTTAGCTAGGCTACGTTTCATATTAATTTTAAGATACTTTCGTTTGCACCCATATTTAGTATCCGTTTCGTTATTTGCAGCCTCTTTACGCCGTCGCCGCCGTTGTGAAATACAACGTTAGCCGCCGTGGTTAAGCTGGCAAAGAACGTGCCGCCGTAGTTAAGCTGGCAAAGAACGTGCCACCGTCAATAATGCTTACATTGTTTATATTTATTGCAGAGTATCTTTCCTAGATTTAAAATATTAACAATAAAGCATTTAGTTGCAAGCTAAACAATCACCAGTAACGATAGTACTTCACAACAATCAAAAGATTCGAAAACATCCGCGGCTCTCTATACGCTGCCTTCTACGACAATGTTGAAGCGTACACCTCTGGCACGTACTGCAACGCCAAACGCTAATTTTTTTTTAAATTGAAATTATTACAATTGTTGATCAGCCGGTGTTAGCTTGGCTGTGAAGATAGAATTTAAATACTTCTAAATCCTAATTTTAAGCCTAATTGTTAGTACCGTTTTAGTTTCGTAAGCGACAACAGTAGAGAAATTAGGCCTATTGGGGTCGATGTTAGGCCTATTTATTCTGACAACACGGGATGGAGAGTAGTTTCCATAGTAATCTAGGAATCTTGAAATTACAATACGAAGCCAAATTATTGTTCTGTGTTGGGATATAAATACGTAGTCTGCTGTGTACTGTCGTGTTGTATGAACGGTTTCATCCTGCAGCGGTGATTTGATGTTTCAAATTTGAGGTTCCCATTGATAGTGTCAACGCCACTTTGGTTGCCTTGTTGGCTGAATTCCTGCAAGCATTCTTTTTTTACATGAAACGAATGTGAGTCGTTAACGAATCCTTCTGTTTTTTCCCCGGTTCGTTTGTCTTCCTCTAGTGGTTAAAGTGTTATGATCAAATGTTATTATTTCGTTGAGTTATGTCAAAAAAGATTGTTAGCTGCAAGGAAGCTACGATGATTTATTTTGGCTTTTTTAAAGTTCACTTGATTACCAACAGCACAGTGCATGCTTCGTCGGAATTCCTTAACTATTCACGATTCCAAATTTACAATGGTGAGTGTTAGAAATAAATTCGAAAATTTGTTATTTCTCCCGTAATAATTGTTTGATTTACGTCAAATTTTGGCTCAGCAATACTGTTTGGGGTATCAAGCGTTGTACCAAATTTCATTCTAATCCGATCTTTCGTTTGGGCTCCGCCCAGACTAAAAATGTGCAACCAACGGACCTACCAACCAACGGACCAACCAACCAACATTTTGCAATTTGGTGTCCGTTATAGGCAACGCTTCGCTCGCTCGCTCCGCCAATTATTCTGAAGTATCTACTTTATAAATATGAGCGCTATACGTTGTTTAATCCACTAAATTTACTAAAAAAAATTGATTTTTATAGGCTGCTGTGTACCAGTGGCAATATTACTAAATATTTTTAAACGCACGTAGCCAAAAATTACGTTTTTTTTTTTAATTTTAGGTACCATTTTTCACAAAACTATTGGACAGAAAATCTTGATTATTTGCAAGGAGCATCCGTAGGTAGTTCTGTACATAAGCGACTACAATAATATTATGCTTATCCATGGAACACTCAAGTTTTTAGAATTTATAATATGTAATACCTTCGTCGTTATTAATACATCATGTAAATGTTAAAAACAATTTTCCTGAACTGTTTGCATGACTTAATAATTCTAGTCAAATGATGTGTTTTAAAACCCCAAGTTGCAAAGCTGTACGTGTAACAGCTTTTTTTTTTTTATAATGGGATACCTGAAGTGGTGACATTTTCCCCATAGAAATACATGGGACTACCAAATTACATTAAGCCATGCCAAATAAGGGTAATACCTTCAATAAAAACATACCCACCTTCAGGTAACGGCGAAAAAGGACATGCCTTGCCATAGCATGGCTCATCAAGGAGCCACTGGATGTCATCTCCAAGACATTCTTGACCTCCACGGGCTGGAAGTGGATCGACGCATTCCCTCATCCTTTGCACAAACCCACCTCCACATGGTTCACTGCACCTCCATTCCGACCACTGGCTCCATCCGCCATTTACAGGAGGGCAGAAATTAATACACTCGGTGTCCTCAAAATTCTCCACAAAATCAACAACCCATTCTTCTTCTTCGCGAAAAATTCTCTTCACTGGGGACTTTGGAAGCTTTGGGGAGTCCGGCATACTTGCATCAGCAATTTCATCAGACTTTGACTTCATAGTAATTAATTCACCATTGACTCCAAAGGTATTGTGTGCTTGAGATGGGAAGCTTCTTGCGTTGTATCGGGTATCGTGATAGACTCTCTTCTCAATATCAGATTCTTTGCCCAAATCATCTTCCATGTCGGCGTACTCCTCTTCAGTATCATCTTCCAGATTATTAAGGGTATTATAGTCATCAGCCTCAGCCAAATTTCGTTGATTCGCTAGCTTCAGTTTTTCCACTAGTTCTCTTTTGGCGTCTTGGATGCGATTCCGTGTTTCTTTGTATGGCGTCGGTGGTTCCGCTATGAGTTCAGAAATATCGAATACGGGTTCTTCGACATCATTGTCGTTTAGGATCGTTTCGTACACTCTAGCTTCACTTTTGTCCCCTAAACGATTTGGTGAATCGGTCTTGACATCTGTCGTCCACAGATCCTCACCATCTTCCATCTCATTTTCATTAAGGTCGGACTCATCGTCGTCATCTTCGTAATCATAATCTAATTCGAAGTTGGGCTTCTTGATCTTTGAGGCTGGTGCCATTTTCCCATAATTATAATCCAATTCGAAGCTGGACTCCTCGATCTTTGCTGTTGGTTCCTTTTTCTTATCATTCGTACTGGCAGTAGCATGCAAGCTTGGCTCAACCTTAAGGTTTGGTTTTTCGCTTGGCTTTGCAGTTCTGGGATCTACCCTAACAGTGGAGTCCTGCTTCGGGTCTTCGAATTTATAAGATGAATAGTCTGGTTTTACATGCACCGAGAAGTGTACCCCACTGAAGTCAACGTTGTCTTGTTTGTTACCAACGTACGGTTCATTTTGTTGTAACCCACGGTTGTAAACAGGGGGGTCAAAATCGTAATATTCGTAATCATATAATTCATGGCGGGATTGAATACTATCAACTGGATTTACCTGCAAGGCAACATCAAGGGGATTTGAATTCAAAAGTTTAAACAGTTTGTGTTCATTGGCTTCTTCCAAAATAGGTTTGACGTAGGCGGTTGCTGGCAGCTTTTTTCTTCTTTGATTCTTGCGGTTTTTCAGTCGTCGGCGTTGAATAATGTTATGCAGTGCATACTCGTAGTCTAACTGAGGCACTGGGATGTTCCCTACACTATCATAACCTGTTTGCCATCTGCGCGTCTCTCCAAAATCAGCAAATTCACTATTATCTTTGAATACTAGTTTGTCTCTGCCGCCACCAGGATTTGAGGGTTCCGCATTTTGCCGCGGAACTGCTAAGTCGTTGTCATCATGGTGAGTCAATTTTGCTTTTAAAATTCCGTCGGAATCGTAATTCCTCCACGATTCCCTGTACTCTTGACCAGGTTTGGGCTCTGGTTCTAAGATAGAGTTGTAATCCCAGAGAGTGATGAATCGCTGCTTTTGCTTGCTCGGCTGGTAAAAGTGCCTTTCTCCTAAAGCCAGAAAATAGAAAACGGAAACGTGAGGTTGACCTACCTCTTTTTAAGAAGTCAATAGGGTCGCCAACATAGCACACTGACATCCCAAGGACGTCAGTGAAATCCCACCAGGACGAAGAGAACATCCTAAGGATATTATAATAATGTCATTGAGACATTCCCGGGACTCCTACTGACATCCCAATGTCCCACCTATTCGCATCCTGAGGAACTCCCAAATATATCCTACAAGGACGTTTGCAGGACATATTAGGGACAGCCTTAGGACAAATAGCGTACATAACATGCACAGGATGTCCTGCTGGGAGGAGACCTTTCAATAAAATTCTTATCACATCAGATGAAATGAGTAGAAAATCTCTAAGAGGAACAAACAAACAGCCTTTAACTTTCGGATGTGTAAATGTTTGATAGCCTATACGCTATCATAAGTTACATTAAAATCTCGACATTTAAAAACAACACTAAACACTCAAAACACTAGTAACGTACTATTCTATTTTAGATTCTGGTTGGCCAATTCACACGGATTTTCGGGAAATGGATTGATCATGCCTGGTAAAATTTCACTTCCGACTAGATGAACCAATATGGCTACCTTATCACTCGCTTTATCACTTTCCTAACGTCACAGGCTAGGGAGATTGTTTGGAATGTCTTTAAATACATCAAGGCTCAGTAAGCAACACGGATGCTGAAACAACAAATTCAAGGGGCCAGCATTGCCACTGGAATTTCTGAGAGAACGGTAAAACGTATCTTGTCAGTAGCGAAAGCCATACCGGTAGGCAAAGCTAGGGTTAGGCCTAACGCCGCAGACATATGTACACCACAGTCACTCAATGAGTGTACAAGATTTCAGTCACCACCAATATTAGTTCATACGCGTGACTGGCAATTGTAAAATATCATAATATACAGCTACTTCCAGTAGTCAACTAGAACCTAAAATAGTATAAGCAGCTATTACACGCAAACACCATACCTCCAAGCAGGATAAGTAAAGACTACAGGTGTAATCTTATTTCCGTTTCGTTTTGGACTAAATGTCAGATTTCTATAGCTGGATTTGAACCCTCGATCTTTTGAGACCAAGCGCAGATAACCTCCCGCTTAGCATACGTTCACAGCCAATTAAAAGGAAACGGCCATAGGAAGAATTAAACACATACACATAGCGGGTATCCCAAAAGTCGGAGGTCACCTGGCTGATATACCCGGTGTTCCTGCCGATACAACGGGGATTTCTGTCTTTGTTCATGCTGATGGAACACCAAGATAACAATCCCCAGTTTATCAACATGACTACCCGGTAGATCACCCTGACTTTTGGGACAGCAGGTACAAGCAACTCTTTCCCAATTCCTACTTGTGGGTTGCTTGTTACTACGACTTCACAAGTGTCAATACGGCCGAGTGGTTGGTTTTGGGCATCAAAGATCGAGGTTAAGTGTACGGCATTAAGTCCAAAAGGCCATGGAAACAGATCTGCATCTGTATTTATTATGGATGAGCGAAACTCGGAAAATTCGAATCGAACCCAGTTCTTTAGCACTTTTACGTATCCCGCTTTCAGCAGTTTTTAATCGTGCTTACTGTTGCACATTATTTTTACCTAATATACGTTATGTGGAGTAACGGTAATTAACTCAATAGCATGCCGAATCATAAAGTTTTCAGCCGTACATCGATATGTTTATATCATTTTCAAGGAGTAATGGGATAGACATCTTTGCACAGTCCTTCCCAGCAAAATTCAGTGCGTGCTTTCCAGCCATAGGTTGCATTTACAGGGTAATTATGCAGAACATATCCTTTTGCCGCTGGCAACTATTTCAGCTAATTCTGCACTGCTTTCGTCATTCATGTTCGGAAAATCACAACTAACACATGAGCAAAAGCTTTTTTCTGTCACCAATTCGTCCGTATACTGCATTACACACATGCCGCCATCTTCCTTCTGGTTTCTTGCTCCCTGAGAAATAGGGCATTCAGGTCTGCGAAAATCTCAGCGTTGAATTTATATTATTCACATTCTCCAAATGGTATGTTAGGGTAGATTGGCTTATAGATACAGTAGGCTTGCTTAGGTTACAGGTGGTTTGGTTTGGTTAGGGTATGTTGGGATACAGTAGGTTTGCTTAGGGTACTGCAGAGAAAAAAGCAGGAGAGATTTTCGAAGTCCCGAATGCCCTATCGTTGAGGGACGCAGATACCTGAAGGGAGACAGACAGACAGGGTCAGACTGGAAGGGGTTGGGCTTCCCGGGAGTGCTGCAGGGGCCCCAGGACGCCGGGGACCGAGAGGGGCAGAGGTGCTGTGGAAGTACCGAAGTTAGAGTCGTTTTACGACAACACAGAAATGAAATTTTCACAGAAATTCATTTCGATTTTTTATTTAAACGGGAGCCACCCCTGGTGGGGGGGGGGGGGGGGGCCTCTTCCAGCGCGGAGGCTAAGCTAGCTTATCTAATGAAATCATCGTGAATTTGAATCGTTTTCCAGTAACTTGGAAATGCAATTTTCATTTTCAGACAAATTCACAACAAAATTTAAAAGGTAATTATCTAGATTAGGGGCACCACGCCAAATCACTTAATTTTTATACTAACCGACGCTACTCTTCATCCTAACACCATTTCACATCACAAAATTCGGGGGAAACGTTTTTTTCTAACCATAAATGCGTCTGAAAATAGCACAGCTTCACATACAGCGTTGAACGAGTGCCGCCATCTTCCTTCTCCGTTGCTTGTAAGCAAGAGGCCCGCTCTAGAGATAAGAGAATAGCCAAACCCCAACCTGTTCGTTACAAGTGAAACGCCAAACAGAAGCCGGTACCTGCCTAACCTAAACGACAACAACAAAACCAGACGAAACACACTCCTTTTGTCGTTCCGGTTCACACGTTTGGTGTGGTATTGTTGTTAGGTTAGGCAGGTACCGGCTTCTGTTTGACGTTTCACTTGTAATGAACTGTTTGGGTTTGGCTATTCTCTTATCTCTAGAGCGGTCCTCTTGCTTGCAAGCAACGGAGAAGGAAGATGGCGGCACTCGCTCAACGCTGTATGTGAAGCTGTGCTATTTTCAGACGCATTTATGCATTTAGCTGTGCATTTATGGTTGGAAAAAAACGTTTCCCCCGGATTTTGTGATGCGAAATGGTGTTAGGATGAAGAGTAGCGTCGGTTAGTATAAAAATTAAGTGTTTTTGCGTGGTGCCCCTAATCTAGATAATTACCATTTAAAAAAAACCTTCTTCGAAACAATGGCTTCCAGCTGTTGGGAGTGAGAGGCGAAGCCCTATAAACTAAAGTATTTTTAAGAAATCAGCGCAAATTTGAAACGTTTTCCTGCAACAGAGACGAAAGTTTCATACATCGGGCATTAAATTACACTTAATTTTTTTTTTTAAAGGGCCTCCAATAGTTTGGGCCTTTCCGGGGACCCCCTGGTTCCCGGGCGGCGCAATCCGACACTGGCGACAAAGGTGTAATGCGTAAAGTACTACAGCTTGCAGACTTATTTGTCGGGGGAAAAAAAAGTTAGCTGCAATTAGTTCGTATCAGCAAAAGGACGGTTTCTTCATAATTACCGTTTAGGTAATCATAAACATGAGCAAACTTACAAAAAAAAAGTAAACAAAACCTTACTTTGCGAACCTCCCGTGGTCCAAATGATGAAATTAACCATAGTAATGGCCTGCACTTTGCATATTCCAACAAACAGGCTAATCATGACCGACGATTAGAAGAACAACCAAACTGTCAGCCACAAATACATGACGTCCTCCGTCCCTTTTTCTACAACATGCAATAGCCCTTAGACAAAATGTCCCTTGAAACACGTTGGATTTGTGATTAAACAAGTTTTAGGCTTAATAATCACGAGGCTGATGATACACAACTTAACAATGATAACTTGTGTGAAATGCTTTTTCCGCTGTTGTCATTGTTAAGAACCAGTTCAGATAGTTGCGACAAAATGCCGGCACCTTGTCTTGTTGGAACCAACCTCATCTATACTCCACGGTTCGTTCACCAGAGACGAAACCATTTTCAAGGCCAACTCGAAGCCAATTTCAAGGCCGTTTTGCTAACAAAATTGTTAAAAATTACCTTTAAATAAATTCAATCTTTTTGCTAGCCTATACTCTATAATTGAATAAAGATCCATTTAAAGAATTTTGCCTGCATCGCGGGTACAAGTTGCCTTTCCAATACCGCACTAATACGCAAATACAAACGAAGTCACGTCGTATCATTGACAAAAGATAAGCATTAGGGCACGTTTATGCAACCCCTCGCTTTTGCATTCTCGCAGCTAGAAGCTAGAAATCACCTCAAATTCCAACATGGCGGTGGTTTTATGTCTGCCGCCTCGCAACGAAAACGTCAAATAACGTGAGTTCAGAAGCGTTTGGGAAAATTGTTTCGTCATGAGGAATTCTTTATATTATTGGCACGGATTAGAAGACTGCAAGTATTTACTCAAATGGTGTCGGATTTAGCTAATCCATTTAGCGTTGTTACCATGGCAATGTCACCTTTGCCATCGCGATTCAGTTCTAGCTGCGAGAATGCAAAGGCGAGTCGATGCATAAACGCGCCCTTAGGGTGACGAACTATTATTTTATGAAATTAAGCATAAATTGACTGTATTTCATCAAACATAGTACACTAACAAAATTCAAGGCATTTCAAGGCTCTTAAAAAAATGTCAATTTCCATGGCTTTTCAAGACTTGAATTTTTGGTTTTGAAATTCAAGACTTTTCAAGGAATTCAAGGCTGTGTACGAACCCTGGTACTCCTATGTTGGAATGTAGCTCCTTTAGAAGCACCTCATTGGTGTTTATTTGTAATAATATCACACTAAAACTACTCAGCTGAATTTGATGAAATTTTGTATGCTGACCAAGTACAACTCGGAGAGTGATTCTTTTTTCATATCTAAAATCGGACATATTTTGGGCCTGAAATTAAAGAAAATCTATCGTAATGGTTCGAAACCAACTGTTACAAACCAGTTGTTAGAAACAGTTTTTGGTGTACTTATTGTTGTTGTAATTTTTTTTTAGAGAGTACTGGGTTATCTGCCCTAACTGGGTTATCTTCCCCTCTATGTCACTAATAAATAAATCGAATAGCCATTTTTTGAGTGTACCACCCTGAGGATTGCCACAACTATTTTCTACCCAGTCACTTGACTCTGCTCCAGTCACGACTCTGTGATGGCGATCCTTCAAGTAGTCACAAATCCAACTGAAGAAAACCATCTTTATTGTTGAATTTTTAAGTTTAAGAAGTAGTACGTCCTGTGGCACACTTACCAAACGCATCAACGAAATCAGTGTAAATCATACCAGTCGGAACACCTTCGTCATAGATTCTTTGACACCAGATAACATGTTTGTCACTCAAGACCTCTTCTGTGTGTGCCCGTGTTGAGCAGACATGTTACAAGTACAGGTCATCTATAATTGCAACAACACTCCATTTCTTTCGCTACAACATAAAGAAAGCGACACACATTTTACTCCAGGTGTCTTTTTTCTGGAGTTCTGTAATTCCAAAAATCCTCCAGAACTCTTTCTTTATAAGGAGAATGGTGCTCTGCGCAAGACGGGCAGCGGATTGTTTCCCCAATCGATGAAAGTGAATCAACCATCCACCACATCTCACTCAGGATTTTCGTGTTTTCGTGAAGCCGCTTTTTCTTTTTTTTTCGTTGGTCGTCATTACGTCATGAAAATTGCATTGACCCCTCTTGCTTTCTCTCTCTCCGTCTCTCTGGGAGACCAATAAGGAACTGGCCAGAGGTCGATCGGCCATAACCCTTTCGGACCTCCCAGCCAAGCAGCGAACACGGAGCAACTGATGTAATTTGCCTTAAGGGCTTTCTCCCTCCTAGTAGCTCTGCAAACACACAGGTTTAAGTGGCGCGGCGCTGGGCTAGGCTCAACTGTTTATGTTAGGGGCTTAAGTGTTGGGATTGGGGAAGGGAAAATCTTTCTTTTCCTGAAACTTTCCTTTCAGAAGTGGGAATTTGCCGAGGGGATATAGAAGGTAGGTTTTTGAGTCCATCCTGAGGTTGAGGAAATAGAAATATTAAAAATTGAAGCCATATATTGTTAATCAAGGTTATTAATATAATCAACAATTTATAACTCTAAAAAGTCCCTCTTGAAACGTGTTACATTCATTCCTGTTAGTTTCGTCCGAGTTTACAGTGGGCGCCACCGTTCCATCTGGTAATTTTTGCCATTTTTCAGCCCAAATCTAAAGTAAACTAAATTACAACTAAGCTAAGCTTAACTAAATAATAATTAAATACAATCTAATTTCGTTTAGTTTAGTTCAATTTTAGGATAACAGGAATGAAATCTAAGAAGTTTCAGAAAAGGTCTCGGTCACAAATTCTCCTCCCCAACCCTATAAATTCTTGATATAATAAAATATAATACACTCAAATACTACGCAATAAATGGATAAAAACATTAATTTTAAATTCAGAGAATAATTTAGTTTGGCTCCATATCAAAGAATAGAAAAAAATTTTTAGCAAACGAGGACCAAAATTTTCACACCGCATCAACGATTTTAATATTCGAAAAAGGATTATATCAATTTGGACCAAAAATATATAATATCTCCCCAAAACAAAACCTGTTAAGGCTTTCCGCCAAATGTTTCGGCCGTTTCAAGTCGTGATAACAAACGCCAAATTCTTTCGCCAAGTTAATCCCACCGACTGAGACGTTAAATGATGTAAATGAAAATTGCGCAGTAAGCAAATATCAAATATTTAATTTAACTTTCGAACTGTTACTCGGTGGGATTAACTTGAAGAAGGCCGGTAGAATAGCCAGTAGAATAGCCGGTTATTCTATCGCGACTTCAACAGGCCGTAAAGCTTGGCGAGAATCCTTAACAAGTTTTGTTTTGGGGAGATCTAGCAGTCCGTAGTAGCCCCTTACCAAGAAAAATATAAATGTTACTGTACGCTGCGTCACTAATCGAAACTTGTATGCAGTCAGATGGCCAAAAAGGCCCCCCGCCCCCCCATCAACCGACTATTGAACTGGTGTACTTCCTAAGAAGCCTGGAAACAACTAAACAGGCCCAAGTTTAAAAGACGCGATTTATTGGTAGTCGCCATGCTCCAGTATAATGTTATCTGGAGAGGACAGACGTTGATGCTGTCGTTGTATCTTGGTGGGTGACGGACTAGCGTATGTCTTAATCCAGGCATACAAAGTGTAAGGTATAAGCGCTAGTGTGTCTCCACCTAGTAATGTAGACATTGCGGCACCCGGATTAGAATTGTTAGAATTGCAGGGTTAATGCTCCTAAATTAAAATAATCAAATCAAATGTAGTGTATTGATTGTTTTAATTAAAAATGTGAATTCATTAGCCGATTACGTCTGTTAACTATACGCATGAAAGTTCTGATGTGGGCATGTTGCGGACTAATCCTATTCCGGTTGAAATCTTTCAAAATCTATGATCATGGTTTGGACTCGGAACTTGTTTTCTTGGTGATATTTTTCTCATGGTTTTTGCTTGGGCAAACTTGCTTTCGTACGATGATGTCATTACTTTCCAAGGACGTTCCTTTTCGTAAACTTGGTAGCCTTTACTACTAGTTTTGGTTTTTGGTGGCTGAAGTTTTTAAAAGTCCAAACACGGTGTGCACATCGTTTATTTACTAAACAAAGTGTGCGCAAAACGCATCACGACGCCCGGAAAGCAAGCCAATTCTGCCGGCATCAAAAAGGAACCAGGCGAGTTTCAGTTTCCTAACACATGATGAAAAGAACGTACCTTGGTTCTTCTTCTTCTGTCTGGTTGAAATTCAAGAAATTAAACCTCGGAGTAATTGTTTTGACGTCGAGTGGACAAAGAGGCACGTAGCATGAAACCATTGTTGCAAACTTTAATAATTTAACGTCAATTCAGTGTTTTTTAAGTGTAAAATCCGCATATCACGCGTCACGAGTAGCTTTCACAGTTTCAGTCCGCATGTTAGAGCAGTTCTTTTTGTGGCGTGCTCGCAGCGCGCCTGGTGGCAGAATTGAATGTTAAGTGGATGACGCGTCGAATTTCTATTGCCAAGCCTTACCACATATGAGGAAACCTTGGATCGTCCGTGCGCTGGCATCTTTTCTATGATACAGACAGCGTATAATTTCTTTTCTTCGGTGGTCCCGAATTGATTTTCGTCTGTTCGTCACCTAAGACCAATTCGTTCTTTTATTCGCCTCGGAAGTCCTCGTATTGGTTTTGTTTCTGTACAGTATGAACGGAAACTGTGAAATGTTTTCTATTAAGGGGAAGCATGCAGATCGAGGCTGTTAAATTTATTGGGAAAGACCATCAAAGTACCAAGTCACCAATCAGGAAGGGCTGCTGTGCCCTGAACCATTTCGCTTTGCATTGCTCGTTTTCCATTCTCTCTCCACTCCTTGTTGAATCGAGTTGACAATAACAGGGCTCCCCGGTAACCCCCCCCCCCCCCCCCAATCCCGTCGTCCCCGGTTTAAATTAAATTCTATTCCTACGGATTAACGCTCACCAGCACCCTGAATCGCCGTCCTGCCGAATTCCCAAGTTTGTCGCTCTACATATACACCTCGGCATGCGACAGTGATTCGTTTCAGCTCGGTTTATTAGAAATTTAAAGGAGCATTCTTGTAAGGGGCCGATGCACCAAGTCGCAACATTTCTAAGGAGATGGTACGGTTTGGCACAGCGCTAAAGGAATATACATATAATACGCTTAGGTTGGACAAGCAAATTCATCATTATTATGCACTACAGTGAAAGAGGGCGTATAATGAAAAAGGGCGAGCGACCGACAATGTCAAACAAACAGATGTGGCCTATAACAATCGATATATTGCATTGATAAAGCTAGCTCTTAAGAGCCGACTTGGAAGAGTTTCAAAGTTGGTTGAGTAACAATCACTGCATGCACAACCGTTGTTGGGTTTGTTGGGCTTGCCATCAGAACAGAGAAAAAAATAAACATTTACTTCCATAACACAAATCAGCAGGGGTTCAAAAAGGAAGCAGAGATGGGGATATTCAGACCACACAATAGGGGAAACCGGGGCCCACTACAGCGTTACGCTCAGGTATGCGGGAACCAGCTAGCCGGCATATGTTACGCCGGGGGGTACAGCTAGTTAGTATTATTATTTTTTATTAATTTCTTTGATCCTTGCGTCATATGAAGCAAACTAAAACTCGAGTAGCTGAATCAGCCCAATTTAGAACCTTACCAGGAGGCGACAAAGAATAAAATAATTTGTCTTGATTAACGAATAAAAATCCTGGATATTTCGATATTAAGGTTTTTCGACCAATTCATCATTAGACAACACATTAATGCTGCCTGCTGAATTACCGTTGTCTTAGTTTCATTAATTAAATCGACTGGACTTTTGAGCCGAATTAAAAAAAAATTCATTTGAATGCAAGGAAGAAAACATGTGATCCACCACTGAGAGAGAGATTTAATGAAACTAAGACTTGGGAACTGAACTGACTAAATTGACTATTCTCTGTGGATGAAAAAGGTAAGACCCGGGTTACCAGCGTTTTTTTTTTTTTTTTTTTTTTTTTAAAATTTTTCCCATTTTCCGTGTAAAGCCAACCTACTTTTCATTTTTTTCGTAGTTTTTTCGCAGGGCCTACCTGCTTTTAATTATTTACGTCACCATCATTTTCTTTTTTTATGCGATATGTCACACCTGCAGTGATTCACACGCAGTTCTTCAGTAGAATGTTTTCTTCACTATAGTACCGTAATCTTTGTAATTTCTCAATAATTTCACCGTTTTCTTTTTGCTATTTCAGAACGCCTTTAGAATTGGTTATAGTAAAAAAAAAAAAAATGGTACACCCACGTAATTACCCTTATTGTCGTGGGCGTATTTATTATTAATAACGTGTTTATGACAAGATTAAGAAGAAAAAAAACAACTTAAAAAATCATATTAGTTTCAAGCATTACAAATTCAAAACGTAATTTTAGCCACTTGTCTGTACAAACATCTCTGAACATTTTGGGGAATCTTATTTGACGTTTCCGTCCTGATTTTTATTCGAGTTAGAGCATTTTGCCTATTTTTTAACACAATACTTGTATTTTTGACATTTTACCACATTGTCACATATTTTTTTAGATTAGCAAATTTTCACATTTCTCGCAGTTTTTTAACACTGGCAGCACCCCCTGCAAGATACCTTGATGTCGAAAGACAGGTATGTATTTTTTTTTTATTGCTGGACTTGCTTAGTTAGTAGCCCTTATCCTCCAAAATGGAAAAAATGGTGATGCCATAAATGAAATGGAGGTATGCGGGGAAAAAATGAAAAGTGGTGCAGCACAAACGTCTGCAGCTGCAAGATGGGGAGGAAAGTAAGCCCCAGCCGCACCGCGAGCTTTGTGAGGGGGCCGAAGACTCCGAGCAAAACGAATAGCCACATCCCATTCCAATAATCAGGATTCTCGCCCCCGAACTAAGTAAAGTCGAGTTCGAATCCACCAAATGTAGTTTCACAAGTCCATGGAGGTCAGTTCGGGATGAAAAGGGTTAAAGAATCGGTATTTGAAGGGTTAAAAAGGTTATAGTTAGGAAATACGAGTGTTGGGTGGATAGTATTCAAGCTCTGCCGTAGCGTATGCGAGAAAATCACCTAATTTGGCGAATTTTTTATAGGAATAATTGTCAACAAAGTTAGAAGGATCTACGGCAGCCTCCCGTATAAGGCCGGTGTAACTGGTGTATTTCCTAAGAAGCCAGAAAACAGCTAAACAGGCCCATATGTAAAAGACGCAATTGTTTGGTAGTCGCTATGCTCCAGTATAATGTTATCTGGATAGGACAGACGTTGATGTTGTCGTTGTATCTTGGCGGCTGACGCACTAGCGTGTGTCTTAATCCGGGCATGCGAAGTAAAAGGTATTTAAATCGGTGCTAGTGTGTCGCCACCAAGTAATAGAGACATGCGATATCCGATTACAAAAATTATTGTAGTCACCCAGTTGTCAAAAAGACATCCTAGTATTTGAATAGCTTCCCGTATAAGGCATTGTTACCATTTCCCATTTCCATAAAATACTGTGACACCTAGGGTAGCACAGGGCCAGGGCCCCATCACATTAAATTTTGGGGTATGGGACTAACTACGTTAAAACTATGGTTAGAGCTAGGGCGGTGTCTGATCACCTTCGTGCCTCTAACTTTTGTTCTTGATTAACGAAAACATTCAAGAGAGATGCTTTTGCAGAAGTCTGTCTTGCGACGATTCAAGAATTTCATCTCTAGCGTCGCAATACGAACGTCCCGTCTGTCCCTATTAGTCACTACCTCTGGTTCCGAAAACCAACAATACAGAAACGAGGCCCTATTCTATCACTCCATGCGCTTGGCTATGGGGATGGAAAATCTGGAAAAAAAATTACAATAGGTTGTAATATTCATCGGCAACTTGTACGTAACGAATTGGTTCATTCATTAATCCGACCTGCTGACGTTTAAGGATTCATTGCCTAACAGGCTGACAGGCGTCCACTGCATTGCTTCTGCTCCATGCCCGTTGCCATTGGAACAGAGTTCTTGTTTGTTCAGAGCATAAACAAATACACAATAAATACCGCATAGTAAAAGTTTGTTTTTTGTTCGAAAGCACTTGTAAAGAGGAAACTTCTTTCTTCCTACACATTTAACTTTAAACCTTAAGGGCACCGCAAAGGCCGAAGCATAGGCAGAGCCCTTAAGATTTAAAGTTAAATGTGTAGGAAGAAAGAAGTTGCCTCTTTACAAGAGCTTTCGCACAAAAAACAAGCGGCTACAGCGACTACCTAGTCGCATCCGGTCTTCTGTACAGTTCTGCCACTACCAATAGTGAGGCACACTTCTCTATCACGCATTGCAACAGTTATCTCTATTATATAATCTAAAAGCAGTAACCATAAGAATTGCCCATTAGAAATGTGTTAGCTTTTAGGCTTATTTTACATTTTAGGCGTAATTGTCAGCGTTTAGGCCTAATTTACAACTTTAATTTGCAAGTAGCAACTAACGGAGATTTGGATTGTATACAGTAAGCGTATTCGGTAATTATTGTGTAATCATAACTTATAATTGGGATTAAAATGTTTCACGCTGTGCGGGCCTCTTGAGTGGACGGGCCCGTTTTAAAGAATATACGATCAGACAAATGTTCTCTAGGATCGTCACGTATTTAGGACAATTGCAAGTTCCTCAAGGCTTAAAATAAATGTGCCACACGGGTTTTAATGCGGGACGTACAGAAACCTGGTCCCTCTACTTAGATTCCCACCTCAACTCGTCTGTATGCACCATCCAATTACATTTGCATTTAAATATTCATTACAAGTTCGAATGCATTCGTTTCACACGTACTTTTCCCATTCTTAGTTTGCAGGCCTTGGAGAGATTTACAAAACGTTATTGCGAAATGCTCTACCAACACTTTGCTTAATATCCTCTCAGGTGCTCCTCGGTATATACCTTTTGGCATTTAACCCTCAGAAAATGTAGAACGGCTATTTCCAGTTATTTTACTCTATATGGAAAACATGTTGCTTGGTTATAACTATAGAGCAGTGACATTTGCCGCCATATTGGCAACAGTATGGGTTTTGGAGGGCATAACTACAAGGTGCACTACATAAAAATGGTGGGAAAAACAACGGAAGACCGGTTTCTTAGGCTTAAAATAACCGTTGTTTTCTCCAACAACAAAAACCGCGCGTTTTAGGTCTAAGAAATCACTCTTCACAGCATCGGCTTCAGTATGACGCCCTTCTGTTTCTCTCCGCAGTGCCCCTTGCAGCTAACCCATTAAGGCTCCAGCATAGAGTTATATACAATAATACTTCGTCGTGTCACTGCTCTATTGTGAAAACAAGAAAAGAAACGATTTTATGAAACGTTAGAGCTGGGAAACTGGGCAATGGACCGCAGTTTCGTTATTTCGTGTCATCAACATTTTGCGATCGTTGAAGCAGAAATAACGCAGTTCTTGTGTGTAAATGCGTGAAATAAATGCAAATAAAGACTTATTTCCGTACCCGTTTGGACTTAAAATATCAACATGCCTGAGCGAGGACTCGAACCCTCGACCTTCGAGATGAAAAATCAAAGCCCTATCTGCTCAGTCATGGCATATTACTTATACGTATCAGACTCGTGCCTGTTTTTATAAAAGCAAGCACTGGTAGAAGCAAGAATTTATAGGGTTGGGGGAGGAGAATTTGTAACTCTGAAAAGTCCCTATTGAAACGTGTTACATTCATTCCTATTAGTTTCGTCCGACTTTTCAGAGGGCGCCACGCGTTCCATCTAGTAAAGTCAAAAACTGCGCAAACACGACCTTTCGGGGAAAATTTTACCCGTTATCAAAGGAGTTTAATCTAACTCGACTCGTGGCTTCGTAAAAAGGAATGTATACTAAAAAAAATCATGATGATTTTAAAAAAACCGAGCATAAAAATAAATTTAGAATAAAAATAAAGAACCAATGTGCTGCAGCTAAAAATCACAAACACAGTTGAGAATAATAATAATAATAATAATAATAATAATAATAATAATAATAATAATATTTGTTACGATGGCAACGGGTCTGGCAAGGTCTGGGGAGTAACTAACAGCCAGCCACAATTACATGTAAATACAGTGTACATAAAACGGCCAAGGAATGATGATGGTAAGAGGTTTTGGGGACACGAATGCCTTACCACCAAGGTTAGACCTGCCAGGGACTCAAAGGCCTCCGATGGCATTGCCAAACGTGCAGGACATGGGAAGGGTGTGAAAAGTGTTAAAAGGCTCAATATGATGCTGTACAAGTAAAAAGTATAAACAGTGCTAAAAAATTGTATACTACGGTGAATACTAAAAACTAAAGCACCCAGATAGTGGGATTTGTCATCACTTAAAAAAAAATAAATAAAGAAAAAAATATATATATATAAATCAAAGGCCAACCTGATAGAATAGGGTGGGCGGACTATCACAAGCGCCCTACGTGCCATTAAAAATTTTTTTAAATGGTATATTTTAAAAAGACGGAATGGGACCACCAACACAGTTCTCAAGGGAAGAAGGGGGGGGAACCAACCAAGAACTTCGACCAGCGCCCTGCATTTGCTGGTTGGAAGTAATTGGAAGGGTTCGGGAGGAATTGTTGTAAAAAAAAAAAGTAAAAAGCTCAAGTTATGCAAAATGAGAATATAGTTTTTAATGTTTATTTTCTGGTAAAATATGAATACGTACTGGACATTTGTGTTATGTACAAAAATACTGAAGTCTTAAGGTTAATTCGGCTCCTTTGCTGTATTCCCGTAATAAGGACTATTGTTTTTTCCAGATCGGGAGTGTGGCCGATTTCAGTTTTATTCTGGAGAGTGTCCCACGATGAACAAGTGAATTAGCTGCAAAATTCAGGTTTGTGTTTCATTTACGCGAAATAATTCTTTTTCTTTTCAACTTCTGTCGAGTTCATCCCGCATAAGGCCGGGTTTACGCAACCACTCGCTTTTGCATTCTCGCAGCTAGAAGCTAGAAATCACCTCAAATTCCAAAATGGCGGCGGTTTTATGTCTGCCACCTCGCAACGAAAACAGCAAATAACGTGAGTTCAGAAGCGTTGGGAAAATTGTTTCGTCATGAGGAATTCTTTATATTATTGGCACGGATTATAAGACTGCAAGTATTTATTCAAACGATGCCGGATTTAGCTAATCCATTTAGCGTTGTCACCATGGCAATGTTACCTTTTCCATCGCGATTGAGTTCTAGCTGCGAGAATGCAAAGGCGAGTCGCTGCGTAAACGCGCGCTAAGTGTTGGCTGTGAGCAAGGCATTCTATAGAGCAGTGACATTTGCCGCCATATTGGCACCAGTATGGGTTTTGGAGGGCATAACTACAAGGTGCACTACATAAAAATGGAGGGAAAAACAACGGAAGAGCAGATTTCTTAGGTTTAAAATAACGTTGTTTTCTCCAACAACAAAAATCGCGCGTTTTAGGTCAAAGAAATCACTCTTCACAGCATCGGCTTCAGTAGGACGCCCTTCTGTTTCTCTCTGCAGTGCCCCTTGCAGCTAACACGTTAAGGCTCCAGCATTACATACAATAATACTACGTCGTGTCACTGCTCTATAGACAACGTATTTTGAAGAAAGTATTTTACAATAATCTCCGCCCCCCCCCCCCCCCCAAAAAAAAAAAAAATCTGCACAATTTTCAGTATCTATCCTGGTCACTTCCAACCTGCATTTGTAAGGGAGGCTGTCGAACTGTTCGGTTATATACCAACCGTGTTTGTGGTTTTGCCCTACAGCACATTAGTTCTTATTTTTATCCTAGATTTATTTTTATGCTCGGTTTACCGGAATTTGTCCTACTTCTTTCGGGGGAGGGGGGGGGGGTAGTACTTATTACGTGAATTAATCACTGCTTCGTAAACTAGGAAACGACAGTAAGTTTCTTTACCTGATCAGGTTTCTGTTGTTGCGGAAAACTTCGGCAAGGCAGAAGCATGGTCGAAAGCTAGGCTTAGTAGTGGCAGACGGAAAAACGGAGTATTATCATACAAGAGCCCACGTAGCTGACATCTTGAGTATCGTATCTTTGAACGGTCTAGTGACAGCAACAGCTGCAGACGTCATAATGACGAACTTGGTTCATGACAGAGCCAACAGAAAATAACGCAGCCGCGAACGGCAGTACGTTTCCTAGACGAAAGTTCGGTCGGGAAGTCTCATCAAGTTACTCTTGATTGACAGGGCCTTCCAAAACCACAATCCAACTTCAACCAAACTCATCCAATCTGGAGGCAGAGCGGAGTTTCCTCATGGGGATCTGTGTGTTAATAGTACTAAACTGTCTCCAGATGGATGAGTTTGGTTGAGTTTGGGTTGGTAGTTATCGAAGGCGCCCCATGGGCTCACGGTGGGTATGTATGCAGGAAACAGAATTTGCATACATTACTAAAGATGATCATGAGAGGATTTTAATTAAATATAACGAGGGTTAAAAGTATGGATTAAACAATAAGGGAAATACAAGACTCGTAATACAACATAACGCTTACGAATTTTGTAAAATTACGACCTAAATATAAATTAGTGGGCAAGAGTAAACATGATGGTCGCATCATGAATTGCCAGAATAAATCATACCCACGTTTAAATATTAAGCAAGGCACAAGAAAAGAGTGCAAACGAGCATTAAAGTCGCCGACAGACACGACAAATTCATCATGGTATTTTTAGTGCATTCCTTTTACGATGCCGTTAGCAGAGTTCTTTTTACCGCACTCGATAACGGGGGACATTTGTTCCTAAAACGTCGCGTTTGTTTGTTGTATCCGCGTTTTTTAGCTTTTCGTGTTGCAAAGACTTACGCCTGAGCGGAGAACTGAACCGTCGATCTTCGCAACCAAAGCCCAAATGACACTTAGCCATACTCACACGGCCATGAACTGTGTTTATTTATCATCACCTGAGCCCATTTGGTTCTCCCCCTTTAATGTGTAAATGGATTGATGGTCGATCTTTGCTACCGTAAATTTGTAATTTGGGTGTATCAAAGACGTATGGTACCGAATACAATCAGTAACACTGTGTTCTGTAATTAAATTCGTTTTATATTTAAATTCGCACGAATCAGAATCTGATCGCGCCGTGCTTTTACGTGAACCTTTTTCCTGCAGATGGTACCCTTTAACATTCTACTCCTTTGGTGTTCTTCCTAAGCACTAATATTTTAATGGTCTTTGAGCTGTAGCGCCGTAACAATCCATTTGATGGAAAAAAATAAGTTTCCATGGAGATTTAAGTTATCAATTACTAAATTAAGTGCGTTAAAGTATGTTCGATTTAACTTTTCGCTTTCTATCTATTTGTTCAACATAAGAAGGAACACTTTGTACAGCAAGTACGGCATGCAAAACGCCTTTTTTTTAAATTAATTTCTTTTGAGCCTCAAGTCAGCCGAAGCAATTCATTGCTCATGTGGCTGAATCGGCTCAATTTTGAACATTACCAGATGTTTTTTGAGAGAAGGAATATCTGGTAAAGGTAAAGGGAAGAGCCAACCCGGGGATTCTATCCAGGAAACCTACGATCACCGTAGGGGCCGAAAGAATGTCCAGAATTGGCCAGAATAGTTCCCATAGCCACCGAAAGAGCATGGTAGCCTCTCGCACTACCCAGGCCGGCAGTTCTGGCGGGGACTTTGCCAATATCCCTTTTCCGGGGGTTCGACCAGATCCGCAAACCTCCACTAACCAGGCCGAGCTCTCTCACCGCTCAGCCACGATGACCACAGATTTGACTGTAGAACTCCGTGCAAGCTCACGTTGAGCGAAAATTCCAGGTTCGAAATTTCGCTCACCACGCTCGCTCTTTCCAATTATTCCAACCACTTCGTCGGTGCGATGCATGTGACAGTGAGCGAGCAGCTCGATTTTCCGTCAATACTTGAGCCCCCAATCTCCCTGGGACTCCATCCGTGCCTTGAACTCATTAGTGCGGTTTCCAGAAATTGCTTGTTTCCAATTAAGTCTTGAAGACCACCTCCGGCTAACAGCCAAGCCAAAGCCACAACAAGCCGTTTATGCAGATGGCGACCTCTGCCGACCACTAACCAAAATGAAGGATGGGCAGTCGACCTGGAGGCAAAGTCGCGGCAAACATGGCCTTTCCTTGCACGCCATATCACTCATGTCCTCCTATCGTCGTCCTACGCACCGTCAAGAGATCACGTGCGTGTGTGCGTGATGGAAAACCGCGCCGCATAACAGTCGAGTATGTCCACGATGATGAAGTGATGATGAAGAAGCAACACCAAGATGGTGAATAAAAAACACCAAAACGTGAAAGTTGGAAACAACAAAGCCCCAAGCCTCCTAATAACAGTGATAATCTGACTCCTCCAGTGTGATGTCAGATTAAGACGTTTTGATAGGATTAGCAATCAAATGGTTGGTTTAGCTGCACGTAACGTTTCTGCATTTTAAAATGATTTTCAGTTGGTTCGTTCCTCGGTTTAAGGAACAAATTAATGCAGTTACTTTTTGGTGACGTTAAGGTTAATAGGTCTTTAATCTATACGAGGTGTGTTCAATGATATAAAGGCTTGTTCTTTATTTTTTTTTCAACAGCAAGAAGTGCAGTGTCATCAGCAAAAGCTATAGTTTTAGAATGGTCTTTAAGTTATAAATATCATTAATGTATACAGAAAGAGGAGTGGCCTTTAAACTAATCCTTGCGGTAGTCCTGGAAGTAACTAAAATGTTGTCACTAAAATGATTGCCGATTTCTGAGCTTTGTAATCTGTTTGATAAGTAGTCCGTGAATCAGTCAAGCGCCAAGTCCTCGATTCCAAAACGGTCCAATTTCTGCAACAGTGTTTTGTGGTTATCAGCGTCCAATGCTTTCACTAAGTCTAGAAAAATACCTACAACAACACTGTTTGAGTCCAACGAGGCGTCAGTTTTCATAAGAAAATTATGGACAACATCTTCAGCACAACAATTTTTCGAAAATTACATGGCTTTTTTTGTCGAGTTTTGCTAAATGGCCTGTAATTATTTGAAACTTTATGGCTTCTTTTCTTAAATATAGGAATCACGACGGTATGTTTCAGTCACTTGTGGAAAAACTCCAGTAATGAACGAAAAATTGAAAACGTGGAGAATGATAGGCGTAATAATATGCTTACCTCACTTAATGCATTCTGCAGTAATGTCATCAAACCTTCAACTGCCATGCTCAAGGGAGTTAATAAGATTATTGATTTCAGGTTCTGCAACAGGAGTAAAAAAAAAAAGAATGTTTATTAGTGAAGAGCATGTATTTTGCTATTAGCAGATTTTTGGTTAATTTTGCTTACAAATTCTCTCCAATATTTCGCCCCGAAAAATATTTAAACTCGTTAGTGTACCGCTTAGGGATGTTATTAAATTGAGTGAAGTCCCATTAACGTTGATTTCGTCTGGGTAGGCAGTATATTTTTTCTTAAATCTCGTAATTTCATTTAAAATTTGCCACTGTTTACGTCAGTCACCATTCGCCTTTCAGTTTGTGCTACTAGTAGTTATAATAATACAGTTACACCACGTTACGGTGGTAGGACTACCGAAGGGCTGTGAACCTCTAATACTGCATCCTAAAACGGACGTTTTAAACAGGGCAGAAGATTTTCTGTTGCAAGCGAGCGGCGAAACCCCTGCACTGTGGACTGGTTAACGGTACCTTCACTCGGGGCATTCCAAATGTGGACCACACGAACCGAGAAGAAATTGAAACGAGTATTATGAATACAGGCCTGTCTAGCAAGCTTCCATTTGTGGCCACGAGTACCAAACAGGTTAGGAGCCAAATCGAAGAAAGGAGTGCTCACATCGCAAAGACCATGTAGAATCTTAAAAGTCAAGATTAGATCAAATTTAATGCGACGCGGCTCGAGCAATTCTAAGCCCGGTCTTTGAAAGCCGTTCTGAGTATAGTTTAAATCACGGAAGCCAGGCAGTCGCTTGGTAAATCTGCACTGGGCTGCTTCAAGTAGGTCAATATCTCCCACCAAATGTGGCGACCAAATAGGGGTTGCATACTCTAAGAGGAGCCTCACAAAAACTTTGAAAGCCCGCACTTTAGTACGCCAATCCCCCGATGTAAAACACTTATTAACCATAGCTACACGACAGTAAGCTTGACCACAGATTTTATGACAGTGTAGCGAAGGCTTCAAATTCAAGTTCAGTGACTGCGTTTTTCAGCAGGTTGCTGCATTTAATAAAATGGTCGCGGTAGGATTGACCACTGAGGATTTTTTTCATGAGTTTCTATAGTTTATTTGTTGGTTCTGACTGAATTTAAAATCATAGTTGTCATGCATGGATTAATTTTTCAATTTTTGGCTGAATTGTAACCTTACGTTAGTTTCTTTTTGTCATACTTGTATTATTTTTTGTATATAGTTGTATTATTTCTATAAAAGCTGTCATAGCAGTACATAAGTGTTCAGCATGTAAGGTGTCGGACTATTTTTCGTTTGGAAAGTAGTGGGTTAATTTATTTGTTCTATGATTGTTGTTTTATAATTTGAACTCCAATTCCAGGGAACAAGTATTGTGACATACCAGCCTCCACACACATACGTACATGTACATCACCTAATCAAACAAACAAACAAAACGGTTGATATTTCGCCCCCACAAAATGCACACACAAAATACAACATATACACCCACATGAAATAAAACTAAAACCAACAAACGCATACAAAACAGACGACATAAACAGCAAAACGCTTACGAAAGATTAAAAATCCATAAACAAAATGAACACGTAATTACTCACACGAACTAGAACTAAAACAGAAACCATTAAGCATAAACACAGGCAAAAAAAACTGCCCTAACTAGGAGTCTGCTTGTTTCACAAATTATAAATGCACACAAAATACACATGGCACGAAAAAGACTTAAAATATAAAAGATCAAACACAGACAAGTATTAAAAAAAGCCTGTATAATACACAAATTAAGCGCACATACACACACAAACATATACATACGCTTGCAAACATTAAACATTTCAAACAACTGCGTTCACTTTCAGACATAATCATTGAGTAAAAACAGTCCTTGTTCCCTGAAATTGGAGTCCAAATTACAGTTCGTTGCGTTCCAGTGAACTCTATCCGTTTTTATTTTTGTACCTTCACAGCTGTGAGTTTGGAGATACGAGCTCTAATGCTTTTTTTTTTATAACGGCGAATCCGTTTTTTGTTCGGTTATTTTGTTGGCTTTTTTCGCTTCCTTTTTATTGTAATTGCTACGATCTGGTCGACCATGTGTACGGTATGTCCGCTGTCCACCCATTTTTTTTATGCGAAAAAACGGAACATTAGGCGAGGAGGATTTGAAGCGTGGGCTCAAAAAGAGGCTTTTTTGCAAAGTTTGAACCAAATGTACCAGAGTCTAAAAAAAAGTCGGTACGTAATACGAAATATGTATCCGGATTACAGACAGAACCTCTAGGGTCAAAGGTTCGACACCCTGCGAGGATTGGTGAGGGAAGGGGCGCAGATCAGTAGATCAGTAGATTCTTATGGCAACAAAGAACGTTTTGTGCCGCCCCCGACTCATTCCTGTCTGGAGCCACGATTGGCACAGCGAGGCTTCACTTCATACAGTGAAGTAACGCAGAGAAGCAGCCCTGCAGGATACAAGGAGGAGCTTCGTGCCGTCCAATCAGCTAACACAGGGTACAACACGTGGCAACCCAGGTTTGGAAAGGAGAGATAGGGCGAAGATGTTTTTTACGGCAAGCAGAGTTCAACAAGGGCAGTGGATTATTGGGAGCAAGTTTTGGACATTCCGGGATTGAGAATGGACTAAATTCTCGCGGAAAAATACTTTATAAATTAATTGTTTTTTCGTGAATTTAATTTTCCGGGATTTCCGGGATTGGAAATGGGCTAAATTCGTGTAAAAATATGTTTGAAATTCATTGTTTTTCATGAATTACATTTTTTTCTTTTCTTATCGTATAGACTCGAGTCTAACACCTAATAACATTATCTAAATTCTTGGTAAAGGTAGGAACTGGAAGGTTCTTCACTGGCCTTTCAACACCATCAAAGAAAATTGATAAAAATGTATATGTTGAACTCACTTTTGCTTAATTTGGAGTTGAAAAGTAAAGTATAGTTACCACGCAATTAAAAACCCACCACGAAAATTGTAAACGAGCATTTGTTTATTTGTCTTTTTATTTCAGCTTCATTGGTCATCGTTTAAATACAAAAGTTCTTTAACTCCTGCCTTTATCACACATGCCATTGTACCTTTCTTCCCTGCCCGTTGCCTTCCACGGCCCTGGTTTAATCCGGGGGTACAGTTCAGTAGTACAGTTTATTCGAATAAATTAGAAAACCAACATCCTACACTCTACACAGGAATAATGTATACGACGACCTTGAGTAGCATGCAGGAATTAACCGTGTACAAACAATGAAGAAGATGAGTACACGTCACTGCTTGGTGTTTAGACCTAATTACTACGTGAGTACATGTTCCATTGTGGCCTTTTATTCAGGTGCTCATGGTTCGTCAGGTTGCAGTAACTGCAGTAGTCTAAAGAGTGCGGCATATATCACAACTACCTTAAAAAATAAAAATAATTCACAACACTCCCATTGATTTAAACTTTTAAAAAATAGCTGAACATTTCAAATAAACACGGAACATAACATATCAATTTGTGTACTAACTCGTTTCTTTGCTCACTTGAGTTTTCATCTTGTGAGTACGTCAAACAATAAAGTTTTCGAAACAACTTCTTTCCATTTAATTTTTTTAGCCACTGAACATCATGAGAAATGAATCCCGAAATCCCGGGATTGCAAATACAACCAACGATTGAGCGAGATTATACATGTCAGTACGATAAGGGTGATGTTGCAATAAGATACCTATAATAATGGTCTTGTACGATTAAAACTCATGACGAACCCATCGTCATAACACCTCTAACTCACCACCCCCCCTCTGCCTCCAAAGAAGTGCTTTTATTGCAAACCCAAGTGTAGGAATAAAGGAAACACAACGCCTAAACAGCGAAAATTCCTTCATTTAAATAGCTAGGATTCGGTAAGCTTTTTAGGGAAATTGCCCGAACAGCATTGAGAGATAGCCTTGGAGATATGGCCAAAATGGCCTTGGAGAGTTGGGTCTGACAGGCTTGGCGGGTACAGCTCAGACGATATTGAAGGAATGGCTCTGACGGTCATGGAGAAATGGCTCAGATTGCCTTGGAAGGATAGCCCAGACGGCTTGCATAAATGGCTTCAGACGATCCTTGGAGGGCAGGCCCAGACGGCTTTAGAAGTGCGGCTCGAACCGCCTTGGAGGAAGTACCTAGATGGATATGGAGAAATGTCTCAGATCTCCATGGAGGAATGGATCAAACGGCTTTGGGAAATAGCTCAGACTGCCACGGAGGGATGGACCAGACGGCTTTGGGAAATAGCTCAGACTGCCACGGAGGGATGGACCAGACGGCTTCGGGAAATAGCTCAGACTGCCACGGAGGGATGGACCAGACGGCTTTGGGAAATGGCTCA
>JAHWFP010189279.1:0-13928 GCA_023313725.1 Lithobius niger | reverse complement strand
AGGCACGTGCTCTGTCACGCATGCGCCCTTGGTTTTGGGGCTTTTTTCTTGTGCTTCGTTCATAATAAATGACTCAGTCTGGACTCAGCAGCTGAATTGACAACAGCTCCTTCTCTGCCTCCTTAATTATGTTCGAATAATTTGGAACCTTCTAAGCCTTTTCTTTAGGCTTAAGGCCCTTTAGGCCTTTTCTCTTCTTGAATTTAGAACACGACTTCTTAAGCCTTTAGTCATGTTCTGAGTTAAATTCAGTTCATCCTATGGTAACTATGATAAGTTAAGCAACACTTCTAGTCTTTAAGTCTTTCTTAAGTTAGTTTAAACCTAAACTAACCCATTTCAGGTAATTTAGGAACCCAGAGGGATTGCTTTGGCCTAAAAAACCCCGTGGTGGATATCTGTTACATGGTATTCATTGGAAGGCATCCCTCAGGGAATGGCGGTCTCGAGGAGTGGTAAAGAGGTTCCGTCAGGGACTAATGCGCGATAGATTGGTATAAGCAAATTCATTCGCATCGACCCTTATTTACCAACTTCGTTAGGGCCACCCACTTTGGTTTGAGGCTTTCCCCTTAGCTATTTCCGCAAAATATGCTATGCCGGTGTGGTCGCTATACCTCTCCAGAGACATCGACTTGATTGAGTCAGTGCAGAGAAGGTTTACTAAGAGCCTTCCGGGTCTCCACCAGCTAAACCATATTGAACGCCTGACTCGTGAGGGTCTTCAGCTCCTAGAACTTAGATGCTTATGCTTCGATTTAATTCTTACATGTAAGGTCTTGAGAAATCTGACCGCAATTGATCTTCCTTTCTTTGATTTTGCCACTTGTTTACATTTTACACGTGGTTATCCCTGGAAGTTGGCGGTAGGTTTGGCACGACTTGACTGCAGAAAAAATATTTTGTCAATTCGCACAGTCTCAGTCTGGAATGTGCTGCATGCCAGCACAGTTTGTAAAGACTCGGAAGTGGGATTCAGGCACGAACTGCTCACTGAGAATCTTGATCGTTTCCTTAAAAGACCAATGTAACTTCTCACTACTTGCGATTGGTATGATGTAAGCGGCTCAACCCTGTCAGTGCTGACAACTTTTGATGTGGTAAATTTTCATTATTAGTTTTTTTTAAACTTTGATTGACAATTGGATTTAGCCAAACTTTACGATGCTTTAATTTTGATGTTATGTAAGTAGTATTGTATGGTTCCGGGCGTTTCCCCTCACTTGTCCCTCACGTTTGGCGACGCCATCGGGGGCCATTGTGTCCCTGGTAGGTCTAACCTTGGAGGTAAGGCATTCGTGATCTAAAACCACGCCATTAAGCCTCATCTCCCCCCCCCCCAATCCCATCAACCCCTACTTTTAAACTACTGTAAGTTATTTTTTTTTATTTTTTTTTATGGCGGATGGCTGATAGCAACACCTGCATTTTAAAACTTTCAGACTGCTGTAGGTTTTTTTTTTTACGGCGGGTGGCTGTTAGCAACCGCTGGATCCTTGCCATTCCGGTTGCGCTCGTAACAAATTGAAACTTATATAAGAAATATTAATATTAGTCATAATTCGTAATGGTTTGTAATTACTATTGCATGCACTCAATTTTGTTTTCTAAGTCATGTTGCTATCTCTTTCTGCGAATTTCATACAATAAGCGCTGTAATAGGATCAACAATGGCTTACCCCACCTATTGTTTATACAGTAGCTTATCATTCCTTTGTTGCTCTCCTGCCAACCATCGCGACCTTTAAAAAACTCATTTGTGTGAGCATTGTTGAAGCCCGTATAACGATAACGGTTTTTTTTTAATTTTTTTTTTAACGATAACGGTCGTTTTTTGAATAATGATTTACCTAATCAAGCTCCTATACGATAGCAAACGAAGACGGCTTTGTATGACTCCGCATCACCCAAGACATAGCCACCTACAGTAAAGGCCGTATCATCTTTGCCTTCCACAATGCTATGTTAGAAGGCGAAACAAATACCGATGCGACAAGTTTGCCAAGTGGCGTCATCGGTTGGCAGAATTTGGAACCCCCTCGTCGGTTAATTTGAAATTTCGCCGCTTGGTGTAGAGATGACAGCACCTAGCAAACTTTCGCTTGCTTCTGTTTTAATTGTTGTTTTAGTTGCCTTTTTTGGTATGATACGTACGGCCTGTAATGTAGGTGGCTTTTCCAAGACCGCTTTTCCTAAATAAATTGGACTGCGCATGCGCCGTCTCTGACGTCATGTACTTGTTATCTCTAATATCAACATGGCTAATGCTCAACTCTGGACCACGAATGGACCACCTGGACTAACAAACTAGTGAATACTTGTTATGAAACGTAAGTGGGACTACTCCGAACGTGAAATTTGTATTCGAGTGTATTATGCTACAATTGGTAATGTGGAATTTACGTTAGGCTCGCTAAACAGCAACTAGAAGAAACGATCGCAGTCCTATGTGCAAGGCCAGCTGAGATAAAAGCTGCTTCCTGGGTCAACACTTATCTCAGCCGGCCTTGCGTATGTGCGACTTCCAGGAGGTAGCCCCGTGTGCTGCCACGCCATGCCGCCACCGTTGATTTTCGAAAAATAATTTCGACACGCTGCTGCTGCCCGCCGCTGTTAATTTTTCGGGGCGCCACACCACTAGCTAGTTTTGCATTTTAATTCAAAATTTCAGTTTTAACTTTTTAACGAGTTTTTCACGATCTGAGGAACCTTAAAAACAAAAAAGGTAAGAAAGTTTAAAATCCTTGAAATAGCAAAACGAAACTCAGAACAAACAAATGTGCTGAAGTACTTACTCATCATAGTGTGCTAGTTATTTTTCACATTCGTGCAATGAGATTGTTATGTTTTACACTTTTAACAATCTCCTGCTACAGCTCAGCCACCAGCCCTCAGTCGGTTTGCATGCATAGCATTCCCATCAAAGACCATAGCTATAAGTTACATTTATTCTAACAACAATAAAAATTCCTAAACATTGTGATCATTCTGACTACCACAGGGCCTCGTCACAAAATATGTATATAACAGCGTTTTTTGTGGTTGTTGTAGTTGTGTTTTTTTTCGTCCCACCAAGTAAAACTAGGGTCCCGGTAACAGAAACTGCATACTGTTATTTAAACCCAAAAAATTTAGAAGAAATAGCCTAAGTCTAAACTAATTACTATGCTTCCCGCCATACAAAAAATCTTCATTTTTTTGGGGGGGGCGGAGGGGGAGGCTGTTCTCTCCCACCCCCCACCACTGCCGTCCATTCAACATTCCAGCCTTACCTTGCAAATTTTCAACAACAATATGTGCTATCACATTATGCCGTACAAAATCTAGCTCCATAGATCACAGTTGTGTTCTTGTTTTGTGCAAGGAATATTTTTTCAACCACTTGCATAGCATTCGTTTTTCATTATGTTGGATATAAATTGTGTTGGAATGTAAATGTGTTCATGCAAGTAAGGCTTACATAACTAATACCAGTGGCTTCTGGACTATTGCTAATATTACTTGCTTTGGGTAAAGGTAGCTTAAATATAGAAATAACTTACAATTCAGTTGAATTTTTTTTAAAGTGCCTAAATTCTTCACACTAACTACTTAAAATTGGTGAACCAATGCATAAATTATTATTATCAAGAGTGAGATAGGTGCCCCCAAACCGCCTATCTCACTCTTGTTATTATAGATAGGTTAGGACACAAAAGGATTTGAGGCATATATTTTGGGTTTGCTTTCGTAAAGAGTTATACAACGAATAAAAATTGAGTTTTTACACGAATTGAATAAATGCTCAAATTGATGCTACGTTCGGCTAAAAATGCTCTGAAATGGGGGTTGACATTGCGATTAGCGTGAGATAATAGTGGTAGTAGCTAATAATTTTATTAATGCCCTAGTAACTACAAATAATGTGAAAAGGAATTATTTCTTAAAGCAAGAAATGTTTTCTGTGCAACGTCTAGAAAATTATTGTAAAAAGGTAAGTGATACAATATCATTCAATTAATAAAACGAAGTTTGGTGGAAATGAAGCTCTGCCAGAAGTGGATAAGGTTTATATCTGAACGTAGGTAATAGTGAAGATAAGATACAATAACAGTGTTTTTCAAGAACAAAAATGTGAAACACCACAATGCCAAAACTTCACACTTTCTCTATCTTACCAGCTTATTCCTCCAAATGACATCCTTCAAATATGTGTGAAGTATTTTGCTCCAGCAATTCAGCCAAAAAAAGCGAATCTTAATATTCCGTAAACAAATGGGGTAATAGTTCAGAAAAAGGTATAATATCCAGTTTAGGGAAAAAATTAATTTTCCAGTGTTCTAAAGTAAAATCAGAGTATTATACATTTCACACCACAAATGATAAAATGTAAAAGGGGTAAATCATGGAAAACTGCCGGTTGTTTTGAACACGCTATGGATAACTACTGAAGAGCTTGCCCATAAGAATGAATTTCAACCAGTAATATGCCTTTTATTGACCATCGACGAAATGATCATGTTGATTGTTCCCTATACACAACCTTCAAATTGGTGCATTCTTGTACACAGGCAATCTCCAAAATATTGGCCACTCTTTTTCGTTTGATGAAATAAACTGTGGCAAACAAAAATACTAACAAGTAGGTAGGTGTTGTTTTGCCCAGCACCTTAGCCGGATCAACTTTTACCCGAAAAAGATATAAAATAATAAAGGTATAGGTGCAAATATTAATTCTGCGACTTAACGTTTCTCGAATGTAATTTTCAATTTAATTATTTCAAATACAGTGCTACAATTTGTATGTTGGGTCTACCTATTATGTGATCTCTGGTCTGGCTATTTTACAGGATGTACAGCACAATATGTATTTTCACCATCTTAATTACAGCAAGGAAATTGTTGCATTGTAAAACAGGAACCAGTCACTGCTGCACTGAAACAAAACCTATGCTTGGTTGCTAAGGTAAAATAAGACCGTGAGAATCCCAGGCTGTTTCAGCTTCGACCGCCTGGTTATGATAGTTTCCGCCCACTATGGAAGCTTATGGCTATCCCCTAGTCCTCTTTGCCAAGCCCTTACCACGCCTGGGTTCTTGAAGCGCTATAGTGCTTTGCCAGGGATCCCGACCACTCCCAAATCATTCCTGCTTTGCCAGGGAGCCCGACCACTCCCAAATCATCCCTGCTTACATGTAACCTAGCGTTTCTTCAACTTTTGACTAAGAGGCATGGTTTGACTCAATGTATAGGTCAACTTTTTTTCGGATTTTTCTTCTACTTGAACAAACTGCAAACGTACTGGAATGCAAGTTATCACAAAATCGAAGATGTGACTTTTTTTTCTATGTATAGCTTATCCACTGTAAGTGCAGAGTATGCTCCATTATTATACAAATGCCATAATTATGGACATGAAGCATCATCTCGAGGACGGACGAGTCACTAGTCAATTTGAAAATTTCTATTTTAAGCCTTAGAAATAGGAAGAAGCACAGGCATAGGCACTGTTTTATCCAACCCAAACGATGTGGCACACTAAATAGCACAAAATCAAAATTGAAAAGAAAAGGAGTGAAAGATAACAAAGAGCAAAGAAGGCAACTCTACGTGCGGACAATCCTTTAAGGGAACAATTGGTAATGGAATTTAGTACAGAACATGATGCCACATGAACCTGCGTTATTTTATGATTTTGAGTGGGAAAACCGTTGGGGCAGTATCAAGAAGGTGAAAGGGTACACTGGTTGGTGGCTATTGTGTATCACTGATGCAAACAATCCTGAATAGTAGTAAGATGGTGTTTCAGCAGGCATTCAATACAAAGAAGTGAATGGGTGCAATGAAACCACTTAATGAAATGCTTCTGACATAATACAAGACGATTTACATAATACAGGTTGTAAAAGCAACACCTAAGAGAACAGTGGTTAACAGAGAGAAGGAAACTTTTAAACAGAACTTTAAAAAATAAATGCAATAAGTGCAATGAAGTGCATGAGAAAGAAATGGGCTTAAAAAAACGTCAGCGATGATCATAAGCCTCAGCATGAACTTCCATGTTAAACGTGAAACTTTGAACTCCTATAGTCTCGCCCAGAATTGACATAGACCAACGAAATTCGGTATTTGGGGTCGTGTCGTAACTATTTCACCACATTACAAATTTTAATGACAACAATCAAACCGTTCGGCGTCCACAGCATGGCTAGTTCTTGTTGTTGTTGTTGTTGTTGTTGTTGTTGTTGTTGTTGTTGCTGTTGTTGTTGTTGTTGGGACTCTTTGCCCTGACCTGGAGACCGAATCACTGAACCGATTTTCAAGTTATATAGCTTAAAACGTAGGTCTGGACAAGGCCTAGGGCCTTTCGCAGGCTATTTTAACGTAACTACAATATTCTTGACACGGAAAGCCAAATGGGCTAAAACTTTTGCTCTCACCTAGAGATCCAACCAATGAACCGATGTTCAATTTGTATAGCTTAAAATGTAGGTATTAACACCGACCAGGGCCTTTTAAATCCGATTTTGATGTGACTGCAGTACACTCGTCGGCAGAGCAATCATTAATGTTGCTGTTGGGACTATTTGTCCTCACCTGGAGATCGAACCACAGAACCGATTTTCAAATTCTATAGCTTAAAATGTAGGTATAACACCGACCAGGGCCTTTTGAACCGATTTTGATGTGACTGCAGTATTCTCGTCAGCAGAGCAATTATTATTGCATAGCACTGGGCAACAGAAATCATTAATGTTGCTGTTGGGACTCTTTGTTCTCGCCTGGAGATCGAACCACAGAACCTATTTTCAAGTTCTATAGCTTAAAACGTAGGTATGGACAAGGCCTAGGGCCTTTCGCATGGTATTTTAATGTAACTACATTATTCTTGACACGGAAAGCCAAATGGGTTAGAACTTTGCTCTCACCTAGAGATCGAACCAATGAACCAATTTTCAATTTGTACAGCTCAAAATGTAGGTATTAACACCGATCAGGGCGTTTTGAACACGATTTTGATGTTACTGCAGTATTCGCATCGGCAGAGCAATTATTATTGTAGAGCACTGGGCAGAAATCATTAAGTGGAGTACCACATTTTTGTAGAAATTTTTCAGGAAATATAAATTTGGTACACAAGTCTTTCTTAACAGTAAAAGTCGAACCAGCCATGGACCCCAATGAAATACCGAAAGTGCTATCAGTGCCCCCCCCCCCCCTCCCCGCCCCAGAACCTCCTCGTGATGCCTCCCAGGGGTTTGGGCAACAAATTCTTATAGATCAAGCTAAAAACATGAAATTGGGTGCAAAAGTTACTCTTAGCAGTATAAAACGAATCAGCCATGGAAAAGACTCTCTTATAACAGTTATTTTAAGGTGATTTCAGTGTTCTTTTCTGTGTTCTTTTCTGTGTTATTCTTGCTAAAACAAGGAAAAAATAAGGGATATTAGTAATAAAAAACGGTAAGCGTGTAAAATACGAATGTAAGCCTTAAAAAACTTAAAGCCCTAAAGGAACACATATTAGAAAAAGACAAGTAAGCCATCAGCGTCGCACTAATACGTGTAAAAGAAGCTCCAGGTTGTTTTTTGGGTCGCTGGAGATTCTTTTACTCGTATTAGTGCGACGCTGATGGCTTACATGTCTCTTTCTAATATCTGTTCCTTAAGGGCTTTAAGTTTTTTAAGACTTACATCCATATTTTATACGCTTAAGCGTTTTTTTAATACTAACATATCAATATGTAGGATAAAATTGAAATTATGATCTATAAAAACCCCAAGATCTTTAATACTTGTCGTACGTTTAATCATCATATCACAAAGAGAATAGGAAAATTGCTGAATGTTGCATCCAAAGAAAAGAACATGACATTCATATGGAGTAAAGTTAAAGAAATTATCCATTTTGCAGGAAGTAATGTGGTTAATATCAGTGTAACGTTGTATCGTCAGTCCGCTCTTAACGCTACATGAACTCACACCCAAAATATCTGATGGGCCGAAATATGGTTTATTTACTCTCAGCGACCAGAGGTGCGTACTTCCCGTACACTTAGATTTTACCAACTCCTCCTAAGGAGAGCAGCTGAGATCACATGTAAGGATCGTGGCTCCAGTGATGCGCACCGTCATATCATCATGAATCATCATGAATCATCATGAATCATCATGAATCATCATGAATAACCACACAGAATCGGTAAACAATTTCAAGTCAAGGAGAAAAACATAGGGGACAAAATAGAGACGAAAAGTCAGAAATTAAGTCTTTAACAAGAAAGTCAGAGATCATTGAAATCCGGTGGGACACCGGAAGTAAAGGAAAGCCATAAGGCTACCGAAGCATAAAATAAAAATGCTAACATCTAGCCAAAAATTAGGAGCAGAACCATGACATTATACGAGGGAAAAAAATAGACATAAATCGCTGGAAATAATACTAAGGAAAATTGGAAATCAAGCCAACATGATTTTCGCTGTTGGCTTGATTTCCAATTTTCCTTAGTATTATACGAGGAGACAAACTAAAAAGGGCTAATTCAGAAAGGAGCTTAAAAAGTGAAACAACAATGAAAGCTTTGCTAAAATCAAAGAAAAATCAAAGTACATAATTTTTTTTATCGGGTTCACAGGCAGAACGAAAATGAGGCAAGGATGCTTGGGGAGGAAACCTTCCTAGGAGGCAGGAAGTAATTTGAGGTGTGTGCAGTGAGTTCAGAGTAGATAAGATGCTCATGGAGTTTGAAAAGGCATGAGAGAAGGCTGCTAGGCCTATACTTAGAAACGATTTATGAGGAGGTGGGAAAGCGAGTACATGGACTACTTTCCATATAGAGGGAAAGCAGGAAGTAAAGAATGTAGAAGTACAACTCGAAAAAAAGTGGTGACGAGCTAAACTCAAAAACATGCATACACCGAAAAGTGGCACCAAAAAGAGAGAGTTACCAAATTGACGTACAAAATAAGCCTCATGAGCCGCCAACCCAGACCACTGCACTGTGACTGAGGTTGGCGCTAATGACCAAGCTGTCGACACGCCATTAAGCCTCATCTTCCCCCCCCCCCCTCATGAGCCGTATGACAACAGAGAGAAGGAACTTCAACCACGGAAGCCAGGAGGACGTTCCACAGGTTAACTGTCCCCTGATAACAAAAAGGGGTTGGGGAGTTTTAAACTTAGACATACAGTCAAACAGTTTGAGATTGTGACTCTGATTATGAAAACGATTGATTTTAGGAAAGTCAGTAATATCTATACCACAAAGACCTCCTTGTAGGGAAGATGGTGGATTGTATGGCACCATTTGGTCAGCCTTCCCTGGTAATTCTGGAGTTTTTCATGGTGAGTAGCATAACAAGAATGGCAGAACTCCGAGTAGTATTTAATAGTAGGACGAATCAAGGTATTATACAACGAGCAAAACAGATAAGGATCATGCGACGTAAACTTTTGGCGGGTGAAATGCTCTTTGTGGAAGCCATGCAGGTCACTTTCGGGGGGGGGGGGGATTGAGGCTTGAATATTGAATTTAAGTTTGGTGTCCATCATAATCTCAATGTCGTGATGGAAAATTTTTGCTCGACTTTGGCACCAGTCAAATTGTAATTTGTGTGAGGGGTTATTAAATATAAAGTTCATAACTTTACAATTAACGGGGTTAAGTGAAATATGGTTTTGTTTTCTTTTCAAGCTTGGATGCATTCCCGATCATGTTGAATAGGGGAAGGTTGCAGAACAGAGGTGTGAAGTAAACTAATTAACTTTTATTCCAATCATTTAGATTTGGTAGAGGATCAAACATGAAGATATTTCAAGCAAGGGCCTGATAACGGAGGCAAGAGGTATATAGGAATTGATCAGACCTATAGGACTTGATCCAAGCAGTAGATCTGATAAAATGAATTTGAAAGAAAGTGTGACTAATTGAATCAAAAACTTTACAGAAATCGAAAAAAATAACATCACAAGTAATGGTATTGTTGATAATAGTAGAAAGCTGATAACCTAGATTGGGTTGATGCTCATTAAAAACAAAATGACAAAAACAACAACATGATAGTAGTTAGAGACTAAATTTGTGAGACATGAACGACCTGGTATAAAATAATGCAAGATTATCAGTTTTTCACATTCTTCGTTGATTGCTGATGGGTCGATAATTGTTGACAAGAAAAGGATAACCATCTTAGGGATGTGAGCAATGTCTGTCTTTTTCCAATGTCTTGGGAAATATAAGAAGTGATTGAATTACAGAAAACTTCACAAAAGTTGCCAGGAGAAAGTGGACTTGTTTTTATGAAAATAAATTGCTGAGTATTCATCTGGTTCACTAGTGGTACCTTATTTAGGCCTGTCAAAACCGACCTCACTTTCAAGCCAGATGCATGAGGGAAAGTAAGGGGAAGAGAAAACGAAGACTGTAAAACGATAGATGAAAATGTTAGTGTTGACCAACAATTTCAGAGTTGTCAATGATATTAGTATTGCTCTTTGAGACAGGTAGCTCACATTTTTTTTATTAACGTAAGAGTAAAGAATTTTCGTTGCAGTTAAGTTAAGTTTTGCTGCATTTTTGTAAAAGACAAGAGTGCTGCTTGGTGTGGGATTATTAAAAATGAAATTTCTGACGCACTTTTTTTATTAATCGGAGATTTAGGGTCCTCATTATACCACTTCGTGTGAAAAGAGATGTGTGTAATTGAAATTTAAATGAAATTTTAAATATAGTTATGTAAACTTAAATTTACAATACTAAGCTGCATCTAAGTCAAGTACTAATAACTCTTCACTCCAGTCGATGGAGGAAATAAGTGAAGGAGGAAATTAGAATGTAATCACAGTTTTTAAAGTTCTTCCTGGTTAGTTTACTATTTTTGGTAGCGTGATTGCCATCGATTTGGATAGAAAGTAGATCACGATCTATGTTTCTGAAGGGTGACGATTGTTTGACAATAATTCAAGAAATTGAGAAATAAAGGAGAAGAATGCTATCAGCACAGTTATGGATAAAGATAAGAGGGATGTTATCAGGAACATGGTCATCTTCCTTCTGAGACAGAAGAGTGGAAGAAACATAAGCAATGGAGAAATCAATAGTGCCTGCTTGAGAAGGGCATGGGGTGGTGAAGTCAGCCAGAAGGAATGAAGAAGAAAAGATGCAGTTCAGCTTCGAAACAATGACTGAATCATCAAACGAGAAAGAGCCATCTTCGTGTTTGAGGCTACTTAGGGAAACGGTTTTAATTTACATGTACATACTTGCAAAAGCTGCACTCCCAATCAGTTCCCTTTAAAGCTTTAGAGTGCTTAATTCATCATTCTGCTTGACCCACTACTGTCATTGACGGATCTCAAATAAACAAGCTGTAAAATAACAGCCACAAACCTATACTTTTCTAACTATTTGAATATGTTCCTTTGCTGTTTTGGAACTATGTCGTCTGCTTGTTCTAATTATGAATGAACACAGCAGTCTTGCTTTCAGGAAATCGAAAAACACGAACCAAGGACCAAGCATGAGCTAATTCAGTTCTTCTTAAAGCTACTGTTTGCAAATCTGCTGCCTCCTCACCCTAAGCAATGCATCCATGGTATTGAACGCAACAGCCAAAGTCATCAACAAACACTGATGGTAGGGTAGACCTATTTGGATCTATGTAAATGAGCCATCGTTGTTAAAACGATATTGTTTGATTGCCTATAAGTGTCTACCGTAGTGATTGATAGCATCACCTTTGAGTAGTTGCACTTCAACAATAGGACTTATTATTCGATGGTGAGACCATATTGAAGAAAAAAGGCCTAGAGGGTAGCAAGTTTATGGTCACTACAGTACCCATCCACTATGACGGGGATTTATTTTAAATATGCCCTCTGAATATTTCACTGAAACTAATAAAATTTCGTATGAGAGTAGGTTCCATTGCTTTCTCTGGTTATTTCTAAATATTTTATTATTTGTTACAATAATGCAAATTAATCTGAATCACGCTGAAGAAGTGATTCGAAAAATTATGCACATTTTTTACGGTACTGACCAATAAATAAAAAAAAACGTAATGACATAATTCATATTTCAAATAAATAAAACTGTATTTCCAAGAATAAGTTCTGGTCCTCAAATATGCACTGCAAAGAACTGTTTTTTTGTAGGATGTATTTTGTGTGTGTTTCAAATCGATATAATAGTATGCAGCGACCTTTGAATTAAGTAAACAAAACTATTCATAAAATGAATATAAGATAAACTTAAATGTCGATTCTCGTTAGGCTAAAAAAGGGCACACTTGTAGTGCCTTTTTAAAAAAGGTTTTATGACGTAGTTTAATCAATTTTACTTAGTCAAATTACTTTTATAATAATGAAGACAAATGCCGCTGAAGTTAAGAAAACAATTACGCAAACCCCCAGACGTTTGACAACGAATTGTTTACTTTGATATTTTCTCCAGCTTTGCTCTGACTCTTCTGCCGTATTTTTGCAAGATCCAATCATCAACCAATAATTTCTGACAATGTTATATCAGTTCTCCTCTTTCAAGATTTAGTAAAAAAGATACATCATCTCATTCGAAAGACCATCTCTTTTTTTCCCACCTCAAAATAGGAAATTAAAGAACTTTTACCTGTAGTAAAATTACACCAAATTAAGTTATTGACTTTAAATTCTATTGTCTATAAACTAGATATATTGTCAATTTCATTCTAAAATGTTTGAAATATAATTACATAAAAAAAATTTAAAATATTGATTTACTGTGGTATTTGTTTTAGATAACTGACCATAAATTGTTAATCATACATTTCTTTCACTTCGATTTGCTTTGGTGGCGTATTTTAAAAATATATGCCAAAATTACAAACGCTAAATTCAAAACTTCACCAGCAAATTTTATCTTTAAGATCCATTCTTTGTTAAAATACTGCTTTCTTGAAGGCAAGAAAATCGTTCAAATTTGATAACTAAATACCCTGTTTCATTCAATTTATTCCCTTTTATTTTGTTTGCCTATCACAGAAGGTGTTCAACTCGTCCTTTTATCCTCTGCTGTCTTGATATCCTCTTAATATCTTGATCCCTCCTCTTGGCTCATTGGCAAAAACTGTAGTAACTTATTTGCAGTGACTTTTAAATGCGAATGAATACAAAGAATAGAACACTTACTAGTTGTAGCTAAAAAAGAAAAGAAATGTTTTAAAATCATACCCCATGGGATATAACATTTATTTGTTATTACACATTGAAAATTCCAGCTTGATGTTTTAATAGACGGTGCATTTTTCTTCATGAAGCCAAAATTACGGAACACAAACTAATTAAACCATATATTTATATGGGAAGCAGTACAGTTGCCCGACACTCGGTTGCCCGACGGTACTTTTCCCCGACCACAGTTTCCTGACAGGTATGTTGCCCGACAGGTCTGTTGCCCGACAGTGATGTTTACCCAATAGGTGACTTTCCGACAGTGATGTTTGCCCAACAGGTGACTTGCCCGACAGTAGTGTTTGCTCGACAGGAATGTTGCCCGACAGGAATGTTGCCCGACAATAATGTTTGCCTGACAGGTGTGTTGCCCAACAGGAATGTTGCCCGACAGTAATGTTTGCCTGACAGGTGTGTTGCCCGACAATAATGTTTGCCTGACAGTGATGTATAAGAAAAAAATCGCACCACACTAAAAGAAAAGTAACACTAATTTTTTCGTATTTTCAGTAAGCCTCTGTTTTATGTTGTTCGCCTTGTACCCCTCCCTATGCCTTCCCTCGTCTTTTCATATCCCCTCTCTCTCCGCTTCATCCTACCATTCCCCCAGCCCGTATGTTTACCTTACACTTTTACCTGTTTATCCCCAGCCCTGGGTGTGGTTTTTTTTTGGTTCCGCTTTTCATTTCACTTGCACCATCGGTTTCGCCTCTCGCCCATTACTTTTTAAAATATTTTT
>JAHWFP010189278.1:0-11982 GCA_023313725.1 Lithobius niger | reverse complement strand
GATTTGTACTGCTAAGAATGACTTGTGTACCAATTCACATTTTACCACGATCAGCAAAAATTTGTTGATCTTTTGTTGGGAAAAATTGGAATTTGGAATTGGAAATTGAAATTGGAATTTGTTAGCCAACATTCGTAGTACCAAAATTCGTAGTACTACAGGTGAGTGTGATAGGGGGACAGGAAGGGGCCTTAGGGGATATCTCGAGAGATTCCATAGCTAGCTCGATTTATTAGCTAAGATTTGACTTGTGTACCAAATTTCATATGCTTGATGTTCATAATTAGCCCAAATTCTGACCCGTAACAGCTGTACTAATCCTGAAAATCGGACCAACGAACCGATGCTCAATTTTACAACATAAAACATACGTATAATGAAGGTCTACGGCATTTGAACGCTATTTTAATGTGACTACAATGATTGTTGTTGTTCTTCTTCGGGAAATTTTGCTCTCACGTAGAGTTCGAACCAAAGAACCGATTTTCAAATTTTATAGCTCTTAAAATTGAGTATTAAATTGGCTTTCTTATAACAGTTAATTTATGGTGATTACAATATTCTTTTCTGTGTTATTCTTGCTGAGACAAGAAAAAAAATAAGGGATATTAGTATTAAAAAACGCTTAAGCGTATAAAATATGGATGTAAGCCTTAAAAAACTTATAGCCATAAAGGAAAGATATTAGAAAAAGACATGTAAGCCGTCAGCGTCGCACTAATACGTGTAAAACAAGCTCCAGCTTGTTTTTTTGGGTCGCTGGAGATTCTTTTACACGTATTAGTGCGACGCTGATGGCTTACATGTCTTTTTCTAATATCTTTTCCTTTAGGGCTTTATGTTTTTTAAGGCTTACATCCGTATTTTATGCGCTTAAGCGTTTTTTAGTACTAATTTTTATTTTTACGTCACATTTCTCTGTAGCCTAGTCTCAGCTAAGAAGGAACTGATGACAGGATTCAGCAAGACTTGTTTACCATGGGTGACCTATTTTAACGACGTGGACCGTAATTTTAAGGTGCAAGCCACAAATTACCACTTATTTGTACTGCTAATATACGGTTTTATTTATTGTTATTTTATTGACATCAGAGCTACAATGGTCACCATCAAGTTTGTGGACAACCAAGGTGTTAGTTAAGAATGAGTGATCAAGGTTGGAACGAGAAACTTAACTGGCAAAAACTTGGTGGGTCGCTATAACCTTGCGGAGTATTTGTATTACACAATAGTGCCATATGGGAGTTACGGGGCTACCTATCTTCCACCTATCTTAGCCCGAAGAATAACATGATATGCCAAAGTATCGCGAATTAGAAAACAAAACCGATCTCTTTTGATTCTTAAGGTAAGTTTTAACTCAACCAAAGACAAAACAGCAAAGACACCCGAATAAGTTTTCCTACGTGGTGTCAAATATCAAAATGTTGCTAAAAGTGTTATGTCCACGTGAAACTTTATTGCTGTCCTGAACCATTGCAACAATCAAAACAAAATATTTCAAATGTTCTTTATAGTTTTCATATTTGAACCCGGTAGGTAAGCTAATGATTGGTGCTTGCTAGCTGGCTTCACAGCATCACTGAGGAACGATAAGAAAAAAAAACTAAACATCATTATCGTCAATAGTGTGATGAACTGAAAGGAGACGATTTGCCAGAAGTTGATTTTTAAAAATGGGAGATGAGATTGTATTAATAAACAAAAACAGAATGTTAAATGTTTAGAGTAAGGGTCTAAAAGTCAAAACCTAGAAGGAACACGGACAAGCTTTGACAGTCAGGGTCTAGGTGTACAATTTTGTCAGTAGAGGCTGGTAAGCATTAGACCCTTACTACCCGGTGGTTAGCTTAGTTCTAGTCTATTCGGACAGAACATGTGTCTGAACGGTTGTAGCAGGTTTTCTTTGTTCTTACAATATTGTTATGGAAATTTAGGAGCACAATTTTCTTGTGATGATTCGGCATTTTGTCTTTTGCTGCTTTAGATTTTTTATTATATTTCGTAGATTTATGGCAGAGGATAACCAAATTAATGCTCCCTGCTGAGAATATGCTGTCTTGTTACCAAATCGAAAAATAATTTTCAACATAACGCAAAGCAGGAAACGTATACCATACTACAACTGGATCATCACATGGGTCTTTGTAGGAGGATTTACAGTTTTTTGCCAATATATATTTATTGCTGACCACCGGGTAGTAAGGGTCTAATGCTTACCAGCCTCTACTGACAAAATTGTACACCTAGGCCCTGACTGTCAAAGCTTGTCCGTGTTCCTTCTAGGTTTTGACTTTTAGACCCTTACTCTAAACATTTAACATTCTGTTTTTGTTTATTAATTCGTGTTACTTTTAGAATTGCAGCTAAACTGTAAAACAGTGCAGTTGACGGTCAAAGTTGATAGTTTAACACAGAGACCCTAGGCTGACCCTTACTAACACTGGCTATCACCAGTGTTAATAATAGAAACAATTTTTTTAATCTACAGTCTACGTCTTGCAGCTGGGTTTTGATGATTGGCATTGTTGCATAATAACAATGTTTAAAACAATGCAAAACAATCAATCTGGTGGTTTAGAGCTCCGTAACCCTTGAACCACTTGACCAATTAGAAACGGCCTTATGGAAAGGGCACATCTACAGAGCAATACCTGTAAAATGAGCTAAGAACCAGCTTTATAGGACAAATGGTTTGACCTGTAGAGAGGACAGACGAAAGTATCCCCAGAACAACAACAACAACAACAAGAAGCAGAACAAGAAGTTGTCTATTTGGCCCCTCTCTGTATCTCGGGTTTGGCTCGACCGAATTTCTCAGTTTTTGGACTGCAGACAGGCTATGCCTAATCAAGGCTAGATTCCAAATTCGGTTTAAAGATGTTTACTTTTGACGGAGTTATAAGCTCTCAAAGTTGAGAGTTTAACACAGCGATCCTAGGTCGACCCTTACTAACACTGGCTATCGCCAGTGTTAATAAGGGGATTGGCTATTTGTGTATCTAATTCTCTTTGTTCCAATATGCATGTTTTAAATTTAACCAGCATAAGAAATAGTAGTTTGAGGCCACTCTATGCACGGCAGGCTGAACGGGTATGATGTTTTAGTGCTTCCGTTCCCCCCAGAACCCTTATCTCATCCTGTTTATTTTAATACTTTTAACCTATCCAAGGCCAGTTGTATTTTATAGCACATCATTGGTTATTCCACGACATCCAGGACTTCTATTGTAGATTCATTTTCCCCAACTTCGTGCTCGCACCACGACTTGCTAGTGTCGCCCCCCCCCCCCCCCACATGCGCATACTATCCCATCTCCCCTGGCATTGTTATGACACTATAGCGTTCCAGTGATGCCCACAGACGGCACCCCGCGGTAAAATTTGTTTCTAATTTTTCCAGCTCATCATTTTCTTTGTTTTTCATAGCTGCAGGATGTAAACGAAGTAACAATGTTCCAATTGTTGCTTTCTATTTTTAAGCAATTCAACTTGGATCATGAAGCCCGCATTTTGTTTTAAACTGTAAGCTTTAGCCTGAACATAAGTCGGGATCATTTCATTTTGGTTCTCAACAACGATTCAACTTTTCGTTTGCTGACAATGTTACTTTCTGCGCGGCCAATGGCAATAATGATGGAACTCGTACGCCTGGATTGTTGACATTGCACGGCTGCATGTTTCTCATGTACCTTAATTGTCGCTGTCGCTGATAGTCCTTATGTTGACCAAGCCAACATATTAAAACGACCAGGTCACTCTACGTGAAACACGCCTTCCGGTCACGGGTTACGGCTTTCTATATAGCCCAAATACACAGCAAACAACCATTGTGGAGTATGTGCAAAACTGTGATTAAAGAAAATTACTTTGGGCGAGCATGGACAAACACAAGAGACCAAACCGTATCCGTGTTGCGAACGGCGTATCTAAAGCCGCTCGGGCGTCAGCCAGTGTGAAATGAATGCAAAATGTGACTGAATGTGCCATGTACAGATGGAGCCATCTCTTGATGGAATGGAATGTATTTACCACAACCAAAGCCATCTGAGATACATACACGCTGCGCATTTTCCATTTGCATACAATAATTCTTGCCGTACGAAGCATGAGGTTTGCCTAGTTAATAACAGTACAGCTGTTAGGCAACAAAATCGTGCACATCGAGCTAAAAGCATTTAATTTTGTCCACGAGTCATTCGTAGCAATACAATCGAACTATAGCTATGGAATCCCCTCAAGTGCCCACAAGAGCTCCCAGTGCCTCCCTGTTCCCCCACACACGCTGCCTACGTGAAGCTGATAACCAACAATTCTTGCTGTTCGTGCGAAAGGCTTGAATTGTGGCACACAAGTTATTCTTAGCAGTACACATCGAACCTTGCCACGGAATCCCCATGAAATATGTGGTACACGGGTAGCCACGAGCACTGGGGCACCCAGTCGGCCGGCAAGGAGGACTGGTTGTTGAAGACGTTAGAAAACAAGATCAAGTTGCGGTTCGTGAGGGGAAACCAGGCCAGGGACCAGCATTCAACAAGAGAGTGGCGCTCAGATTTTAACTGCTATGGTTATATCAACTGACCACTATCTTTAAGCAGTGAAGTAGTTAAAATAGTTTCACGTAATCGTTGTTCTTTTACCAAAGTAACAGTCGTTTACTAAGCACTAAGCACTAAGCACGTAGCAACGGACGTGCACAGGCTATTGCAATCGAACAGCCAACTTGGAAACAATTCTAGAATCCGCATCTTCCAAGTAAAAGCGTCTTTCCATCCTACAGGTTGCCAATCTACGAGGGACAGCAAGCTCTTAGAAGAAACGCGGATTCTTTCATGTTGCTGATCACTAAAGTCACCAATCACGAGGCCTTAACTATAGTCTGGGAGAAATGTGTACAAGAAAGGTCTCCGTGGCAAATTGAATGAAGGGAAGACACCGGTAGTGTCAATTATTCGGTTAAAGTATGTAGTTGAATAATTTTCATAGTGACACTCTCGCAGGTGAGGCATGTGACGATGATGACATTAGTCACGATAGCCACCATTACAATATAAACAAACGACCCTATCTCGGTCACTACGCGATTTTAATTTTCTATAGCTCGTTGGAAAGATCATTATTTTGAAGGGCTAAAATAAATGTCCTTTGTTGAAATGACCAAACATTGTTTCATTATAATAATTAACTCCATCAAAATCGAGCAAAGTTATCAAAATTGAAGAGTTGTGCTGGTGGTTTGATTTGCTAGTAGCCCTTTTCCTCATAGCCCATCGTGCTCGTGATTTAAAAATAATTCTGTGTAATTCAGAAACGTCATCTTGTTTTTTTCGCTGTTTAAAAAGTAAGCACCAATATTTTACAATCCTAAATTACTCAGTGTTAGTTAAAAAAAAATCCTAATTTTTACACTCGTCGGTTAATTTAATTTGTAAATAAAATGTATAAAAACAGTGAATTTAGTCACAATTAGGTTTTTACAAAAAACATCCGAAATTCGCTTAACAAGATGTTGCAATGTAGCCTGGGGAAGCCAAAAATAGCTCTCAATAGAGTAAAATGCTTCAGCTTCAGCTTACAGGCTCTCCCATACCAGGTCTTTGCCAAAGTAGATAAAAAAAATACAAAAAAAGATTTTCTTTGTTTTCCCCTGTCGGGGTATCATTGACACCTCCCCCCCCCCAACCACCAACTGGGATTGGTCGTCGCCACTAGTGACCGTTACTTCTGGTTGGGATGAATTAGCTGCCATGTTCAATGTTTGTGCGGGAGCAAGAGCACTGAGATGTTGTGTTATTCCAACTGGTGTCTCACGGCTTTCATTGCTCTGTTTTGGTGCTCCGGTGTTTCAACGGTGCCAAGAGCACAAAAGGGTAGTCTGTAAATGCCCGTTTTTAAACTCTTGCCAACCGACTTCCCAAATCAGCGAGGTATCAAGCGATCAGATTCCTGAATAGTTCAAGTCATTGCAAAAAGGTATTTCACAATGTCTTCTAGTGAGGAAAGATGAACAGCCCAGTTAGAGTCCTGACACTTTGTTCCATGAACTATTTGAAGAATACGTACGTATGAAAAAGCAGACATAAAATGATACTATATGCCATCAACGCCAAAGACAGAGCAGTTAAATTACTGGTATTTGCGCAGGAGACAGGTGTTGTAGTCCTGTTAGTGAGACGCTTACCAAGACTTCTAGAAAACAAATTCTTTGTGCAATATCAGGTAAATCAATGCCTATTTGAATATTTCAATGCCTGGATGCGCTCACAGAATCTGCACTGCTAGAGTTTCATTCTTTGTCAGGGTGCGACTCAACCAGTAGTTTGTTTTGGAAAGGAAAGTTGTCGTATTGGAAGGCATTTATTTTAGCAAATTAAGAAAAACTTCTTGCCTTAAAGAAGTTTGGTACCAATGACTCAGTACCTGATAATGTCGTGAATCATCTTGAAACATTCAGCTGCTGGCTGTAATCAGGCTTACGCAGTAACATCACTTCGAAATTAATGATGACATTTCCGGCCACTAGGGTTCTCGTACTTAACAGCTAACTTTCAAGCCCTTGAATGGTCACATGATATAAAGCAAAGCCAATCATTCCAAATCCTTTTGGACATGGATAGAGTATGGATGACACAGTATTCATTTTTATTATGTATGAAGAACCATGTATTCCAGGCTCCGTCCTGCAAATGTTTAGCAGACAATCTGCCTTTCATAGTTATAGGCTGGTATGCAACGGTGTCGAATCCCTTTGTGACAAGCCACTTGATTAAATCGACAAAGACAGCGTGGAAATTGTAAAGAAACTTGTCAAGGTGATCGTCTCCACTGCTGGCTTTTCCACCACGGATTGATGGTTTCCCTCGAAGTGAATGGTAAAAAGGTAGCCGAGTGTACGATTCGGTCCAAGGGTCTCTTGGTTGTAAGATCCTTCTACCTTCACCTGACGCCGTTTAAATCTCGGATTCGTCGTATTGTGGAGCTTCAGGGAAAACAATGTTTTAGTCCAAATGTTTGTCGCTTTATTCACTTGGAAACCATTTTATTTCATCTCAGTTTTAATTCACAAGTCCCACAAAATCTAAAAACTGATTAGCAGATGCTTGCACATGTCGTGATCTGTAAGTCGGTTGGTAAAAGACACTTTGATACACTACAGATGCACAGCCTTTAATAAGTTGGTCTATAGTTCAAACAATAGTGGCCATTATACACTACAGGGTGTAACAAAAAGGTCTGTCCTTAATGGCGGATCCTAGTAGATATCAAAACAACAACAAAAAGTCCAAGGCCGGAAAGCTGCCATTCCAAGTAACAGACCTCTTCAATAAGCCTTTCTGTCCAGTTTTTTAGTTCTGTTAAATTAGACAAAATTTAGAACGAACCGCGGAAATAATTCATAAGCTCATTTTCAGCACAGATGTTCGTAATGGTCTTAGGTACAACATACTAAAAGTCCTCGGCTGTCCGTATTGAGCGAACACCACTATCTTGGAAACTTAGCGCCCGATATCGTTTTTTTTTTTTCAATATATCTTGGTAACAGTTACGCGGACATGAAAATATGTTCTGCTAAAAAATGCACAGCATGAAATTTTCTACAAAAAATTTTCTATTCATTTTCTTCGTAGATTCAATGATTCAGCCAATAAACAGTGTAGAAAAATGTAGAACTAATGCCGCCATCTTGGAAACATGCGCCCGAAATCGGTTTTGTTCAATATTTCATGGAAACGGATTATATGTATAATCCGAAATTGTTGAGCATGGAATATTAAATAAAAAAAAAAAGTTCTATTAGGTTTTTTTTTTTAAACTAGGTCAATGATTCAGCGAATAAACGGTGTCAAAGAGGCCACGCGTGTGGCCCCCAATGCATCTAATGTATCCACTTCCTATGGTTGGATGGCATGGGGCCCAAAATTGATGGAATTTGTCACTTTCTGTGAAAAGCATGAATGCACATGAAGAGTAACTGGAAAAAATAGCTATGATAGCAAGTTCAAAAGACCTCGTAGGGGTGAGATGGAAGGGTGATCCCACCAAAAACGGTAGTTACAGTGTTTTTCGTGTTCAAAGTAATATCTCGAAATGAATATGCTTAGGGTGGGATCTACTTTCCATCACTCATAACCAAAATTGTTCAACTAAGATAGGGACCGTCCTATGCTCATTTAACCGTGAAGAGGTAGCAGCAAAAGCGTATGGCGATTTTCGAATTCAAAGTGCTGTTGCAAGCCCTCTAATAGGCATAAGTGGACATGCTTAGAATTTTCTGAAAGGTGGAGATCTATTCTTTCCATCAATCTTAACCGAAATTGTTTAGCTTAGAGAGGGACCAACCTATGCTTAGTTAAAGGTGAGGAGGTAATGGAGTGCCAGCGAAAGCGATTGTTGATTTTCAAATTCAAAGTGTTCTTGTGAGTCCTCTAATAGCCCGAATTGGACATGCTTAGGATTTTTTGAAAGGCGGGGATCTATTCTTTTCAACAATCGTAATCGAAACCGTTTGACTTAGGTAGAGTTTGTCGTATGCCTATTTAAAGGTGAAGAGGTAATGGCATAGCGTCGAAAGCGTACATTGATTTCGAAGACAAAGTGCTCTTGCAAGAAATCTAATAGCTCTAAATGGACATGTTTAGGATTTTCTGAACAGTGGGGATCTATTCTTTCCATTATTCCTAATCGAAATTGTTCAATTTACATCCGGACCGTTCTACGCCCATTTAAAGATGAATAGGTTAAAGCGTACCGGCAAAATCGTATGTTGGATTTTCGAATTAAAGGTGCTCTTGCGAGCTCTCTAATAGCCCGAAATGGACATGTTTAGGATTTTATGAAAAGTGTGGAACTATTCATTCCATCAATCCTAACCAATATTGTTTAACTTAGGTAGGGACTGTCTTACGCTTACTTTAAGGTGTAACTGTAATTGATGTTGCGGTAATTTTGAATTTCAAAGTACCATTGGAATGCTCATACTTGTATTTGTATCTAGGCTAAACAATTTAGGTTAGGAATGGTGTAAAGAATAGATCCCCACCTTTCAGTATATCCTAAGCATGTCAAATTCGTGCTATTAGGGGGCTCATAACAGCACTTTGAATTTGAAAATCTACAAATGCTTTCCCTGTCATGTCGTTACCTCTTCACCGTTAACTAGGCATAGGTTGGTCCCTATCTAATCAAAATAATTTCGATTAGGACTGTTAGAAAGAATTGATCCCACCTTTCATAAAAGTCTAAGCATATCAATTTCGGGCTATTAGAGGGCTCGCTAGAGCACTTTGAATTCGAAAATCACCATTCACTTTCGCTGCTACCTCATATTACTTCATCACCTTTAAATGGGCGTAGGACGGTCCCTATATAAGTTATACAATTTTGATTATGATTGATGAAAAGAATAGATCCCCACCTTTCAGAAGGTCCTAAGCGTGTCCATCAGAGGTCTCGCAAGTATACTTTGAACACGAAAATCACTATAATTAAAGTGTTTGGTGGGGTAAATCAACCCCTCCTCTTCCCCCCCAGGGTTTTTTTTTTGAACTTGCTATTATAGCTATTTTTTTTATACATTCATGCTTTTCACAGAAAGTAACAAATTCCATTAATTTTGGGCCCCAAGCCACCCAACTATATGAAGTTCCCTCGGACGCCTTTCAAACTATGCGTCTGAGGTTACACGCTTTTTGGCAAACCTTGTGGGACAGACAGGACAGTAATAAATTACGAGCTATTAAATGCACTGTCGAGGAATGGCACTCGGCGTGTCACCGCAGTCGCCGTGAAGAGGTTGTGTTGGCCCGTTTGCACATTGGTCACACCCGACTTACTGACTGTTTCTTTTTGCGGGGGGGTTGACCCTCCTGAATGTTGTTGGTGTCGATGGCCACTTACGGTCCGGCACTTCCTTGTTGATTGTCGCCATCTTGATGGTGTTCGTCGTCGTTTCCATCTTCTGCATGACTTGCACGTCCATTGGGCGATAAGTCTGTACTCCTGTCCGGTGTTTTTCAATTTTTGCAGGAGGTACAGATGTATGACAAGATTTAGATTAGGGGTTTGAATATTATCTCTAATGTGTGGTGCAGTGGCAACCCGGACCACTGCACTGCTCAATATATGACCAAGCTGTCGACGCGCCATTAAGCCTGAATCCCTCCCCCTTCCTATATGAAGTATAATGTACATTGGGTGCATTGGGGGTCACATGCGTTCCCTCTTTAACACATTTATTCGCTGAATCATTGACTCAATTTAAAAAACGAATAGAACATTTTTGGAGACAATTCCATGCTCTACAATTTTGGATTATAAATATTAGGACAGCCCCCCTTATATGGCCGGTTTTATAGATCATTGTTGTGATTTCCCGTTAGCATGAAAATACTGTGATTTTCCCGTTAGCCCGTAAATACTGTGATTTCCCGTTAGCAGTCGCCCAAGATTTCATTAGATTTAGTTAGATCCCTGACCTAGATCCCGTGAAAATATTGTGACTGGAAAAAAACATGATGTCATCAGTACTGTGCATCTTTGTTGGAAAGACAGTGCGCATTATTTATACAAACAAATCAGTTTGAAAGACAACAAACAAACAAAACGAAAGAATTATGGAGATTCCCACTGCGACTTCAATTGAATTAGGAGTGGGAATCTCGGTCATCTGGCGACACACACACACACAAACAAACAAATCTTATGATCTTAGTAATATAGATTTTATGCAGCCGTTTCCGTGATATATTGAACAAAACCGCATGTTTCCAAGATGGCGGCATTAGCTCAACATTTTTCTACACTGTTTATTGGATGAATCATTGAATCTACGAAGAAAATGAACATAACATTTATGTAGAAAAGTTCATGCGGTACATTTTTGAACAGAACATATTTTCATGCCCGAGCAACCGCTACCGAGATATATTAAAAAAAAAAAAACGATATCGTGTGCGATGTTTTCAAGATTAGCTCAACACGGACACAAGTTTTTGTTAAACTTGATGTCACTACGAACATCTGTGTCAAAAATCAGCCTATTATGAATTATTCCGAGCATTTGGTCTGTCTAATTTGACTGGACTATTTCTTCATGGCCAAAAAATGTCCACAAACATAGTAGGCCTACTTCGTGGTTACCCAGCAACAACATTACCGACCTTAGTGGAAAACAATGACGAAGTATAGGGTGCCGACCGTGGCAATATCAGCTCACTTGCACGTACGAGCTGCGTTTGTTTTGCGTCTGCTGTAAAAAGCAGCAGTTTCTTTCGACGAAACAAAGTCCATATCTCATTCTCGGAGCTAATCTGCAACAATTAGGGCCCATGAGCTATTACAGGGAACTTGACATTTTGATGTTTAGCTGCGTGACACATGTTGCTCAACTGATCATTTGGTCCCCCTTTTTCTTGTGGACTCAGAACACATTAAACAAAAATGGCACACCTTTGCGTTCTTAAGAAATCTTCATCCTGTAACCTCTTAGCTTCCCTGCTTCAAGACGAGCAGGCACAAACCTAGAAATTCTTCGCTCTGAAATGTAGATTAATATAAATCTAACTGGTGCTTTGCGTGTCGATGTAATGTTTGTTTAAATAAATAAAGCACAAAGAACTTACCCCCCTCCTCCCTTCCTTGTCCCACTTCCGCCATACTGCCCCACCCACAAAGCTACGAGATCTCATACTAACATGAAGTATGTAGTACTGAAATTGCAAGAATGATGTACCAAATTGCATTAGTTTGGAAAACTTATGTGGAAGTTAATAAAATGTTCAACTTTTTACCCAGAACTTTGGAGGGAATGCAAAAACGGATTCATTGCCGGACCCATGTTTAGAGGATTTTTTAGTCTTAGTTTTGGCCATAGACTACACCCTAAAAGTTTGTACAGAACTTTCAGTTAGACCCTGTATAACATTATACCTTTTACTCCCGAAGAGTTTTTCAGAAGAACCCAGTTTACTAAAAAAAAAA
>JAHWFP010189277.1:19128-50533 GCA_023313725.1 Lithobius niger | reverse complement strand
GCTAGGCTATGCGTACAACCAACAAGTGCAATGACCCAAAACCAAGATTCTGATAAACCACTGCGTTCAGCAGGCGAAAGTCGAGCCGTTAATCATTGCATCAATGTAGGACAAACCATTCTCAGTTCGCGCCCTACGATCTGGAAGCTCATCACTTTTCGAGGGGCAATCACATTGAATGTGACCCACTAAGTTACATTTTCTGCAAATCTTATCCCTTACCCAAACTTCATGAGGTAACCAACCTTTCCACTTTGATTTAGGTTTAACTTCCCTAGATACTAAAGAGAAAAGCCCAGCATTCTGATTATCCGAAACGCCCTCAGAATGCGACTTATCCTGAATACATGTGTTCGGTTTAGCACGCTCACCAGAAATAACCTGAATTCCTTCCTGAGTCTGAACCTTACCTGTAGCAGTTTGAGACAGTCCAAATGGAGCAGTATTGTTGACACCAGGTTTTACCCGAGTTTAAACTAGGATTGGACACTATCAATCTTGCACTTTGCCGTCCGCTAATTGGCTGTGCAGGGACACCCCTATCACTAAAGCTAGTAGAAGTTTCATTCGAAGAAGGTGCATTCCTTAAAGAAGCATGCAAGGAATGTAATGCTAAAATTACCAGGTTAAGTATGTTTTAGGCAAAAAGAAACCATTTTTAGCCGGCCTGGCTGGGGGGCCGGCAAAATGTTCTTTTTACAGTCGCCTTAGTCAATGAATAACCTCGAATATTTACCGCATGCCCATAGATGCATTTAATTCCCTACCCCACATATAAATAGAAAATAAATACTAGGAAATGTACTCCATCGGTAAGTCAGTATGGTAGTAGGCCTAGCCTACCTCCAAAACTTTCTCTAGTTTAAAGCCTGTTCCTCTGAACCATAAACCATTTTACCACAAGTAGGCTACTACAAAAAAAAGTAACACGGAACCTAGGCATGTCTCACCCTTTTTCCCGTTTCCAAATGTTAACTAACAGGAAAGCCTGTTCACACTTAATTATTTAAGCTAGAATAAATAATTCTGTCAAGTTCATTAAATTCCACAAAGTTCACAAGGAGTGTTAACCACAAGCTTAACGTTACTTAGGTAAGTTAATTCCTGCTGCATGAATACTGACCTGAGTAAACCCTAGTTATCAAACCATACGTTACACACTAAACCAATACACTCAAAAAAAAATAAACGCTTTGCAAAAACCTAAACGACGCCCCAAATTTGTAGAAAGAGTCTCGCGAGTTTCAGTTATTGTTTCCCACCAAGGACCACAGTACAACGAATACGCAAAATGGAACACGCTCTCCAGCAGCGAGCATAATTCACAAATTCCTCTCACGAATATATGAACACTGTAGTGCAATAGCACAGCCTTAGTTACTCACGGTACGAAGACACATCGGAGTGGACCAATCGAATAAACAGGTGTGGAACCAAAGAGAATTGGACGTCTCGTATATCGCTCATCAACATTTTTCCTGTTACAGCCAACATCAGTAAAATGCTTGCTATGCAGTATTACGAAGGAGGACACGCTAGCTTCATGGCGTTCAAGCCGACGTCAGAACTTCACCAACAGACGACCAATGGAAATTGACTGTCTCTATCTACCGGGAAACGAGAGCCACGGGAGGGCCCTGAAGTTATCTTACTGACTTGTTTGTTTTTCTACATGGTGGTTTCCAAACAAGAAAATTATTGGCCACACAGTCAAAGGTAACGCAGAGTGTGAACCGACGTTTCACATGGTCGTGGGTTAGTTGAAACTCGAGGGGAAAACACCACGTGACACACCAGCCAATCCCAGAGCACGCCACACCGACACCACCACTGTCGTAAAAAAACTAACCCTAGCTAAATAATCATAATGAGTACGAAAACCTATCAAAACAAGAAGACAACACTACAGTAAATTTTAAAACGGAAAAAAAAAACACTCCCAACGGAAAAATATTCACGCAAAAAGAACAGATTGCAAAACCTAATTTCCAAAAGGCGATCAATTCAAGAAAACGAAAATCCCCACACTCACACACGCAAAAATCCCAATAGTGGGGGTGGAATCTTCAAATAGTTAGCGTTTCTCACGCTACACAATCACAGCCCAGTGGTCAGCGTCGTCACCTCCAAACCAAGAGAATGCCAGTTCGAATCCAAGAACCGACCCAAGTACCATATGGACTCTAAAAAAGGGTCTGAAAGTTTTTCATACGAATGTACGCCTTCAACGTATAGCTCTGTATGAGAATAGTAGTGTTCGTGAGGCCTCATCACAAATTTTACTGATGTGGTTTTGCCATGTCAATTTACGAAGAATCTCACTTCCACCCACCGGTCCCACACGGTAGGGGAAAAGAATTTGATCAGTACCTGCTTTACGAGAGACAAACATAGTAGCAGATTTCGCGGCATTAATCTTCATATCCCAAACATCACACCAATGTGAGAGGCTATCTAGTTCATGTTGCAATACCAGACAGTCTTCAGGTGTTTTAATGTCGTTGTCCAGAGAACAGTCATCAGCAAACATCCACACTGTAGACGACAAAACATCAGGCAAGTCATTGATGAAAAGTGTAAAAAGTAAAGGTCCCACCACAGATCCCTGCGGGACACCAGAAGTGATGGCATCACTTTCAGAGATGATGCCATTAATCACAACACGCTGATTATGCTGGAGCAAAAAATCTGCAATACACTGAAGAACATTACGGGCTAGCCCATATGCCTCAAGCCTTAAAAGCTACAAAGAATGGCTCACAGTGTCAAATGCCTTATGAAAATCGATTGTAATAAGGTCAACTTGCCCGGCCTGCTCCATGCCAGTGGCCAATTTATGCATCATATCCACAAGCAGAATCTCACAGGAGCCACCCTTACGAAAGCCAAACTGCCTACTGCTGATCAGATCGTTGTCATTTAAGTAGGAAGCAGATGCAGAAACAATAATGTGTTCTAGCATTTTACATGGGATGGAGGTGACGGAAATTGGGAGATAGTTTTCAACAAGGCTCTTCTTACCAGATTTAAATATGGGTGTAACATACGCAGATTTCCAGTCCTGTGGGACCATGCCATTGCTGAGAGATGAGTTAAAGATAATTATAAGGAATGTACTGCTAATGGTTTTAGTAATTTTCAACATTGAAGAGGTAATACCATCAGGACCTGGAGAAGTATAACTCTTAAGGTCATCGATTAATTTCACGATCCCAGGAGAAGTAAAGTCATCATAACTCAATGTTTCATTCCTTTTCTTTTGTGTAGCTGTAGCATACTTCCAGAACAATTTTGGGTTTTGCGTAAGCAAATCAGGAAGATTGTTGAGAAAAGTACTTATTGCTTGCGTTAACATTGTCTGTACAAGTTCATTTTGATCTGAATAAGCAGTCCAATCAGAGTTAAAGCCAGTGGATTTAGCTCGTTTAAAAAACCTATATCGTTTGTTAATCGCAGATTTTACCTCCCGTGTAATCCATGGTTTATCACGGGAAGGCCTATGCAACTTTCGTGGCACAGAAGCCTGCACTGCTCCAAGAAGTGCACTCTTGTTTTCCTCCCAGAGCTGGTCGGTGGTTTTACCCGCTGTTGTTTGCATGAAGGTAGACCACACACTATCCATCATGCTACTCAAGAGGTTAAGGTTCACTTTAGAGTAGAGAAAAACAAAGTGGTCCTTATTTGTTCGGTTAATAAAAGAATGTATCTCAAAAGATACAGCTTTATGGTCACTGACACCTTCACGAACTCATGTTGACTGTACGAAATTAGAATTATCAGTGAAAACCAAATCCAGGAAATTTTTCCCTCTGGTGGGTTCAGTAACTAACTGCTCCATAGCCAGCCTCTCAAGAAAATTACGCACTTCCACAAATTGTGCATCATTCAGGTCAACTGGAGACCACTTAATATGTGGAAAATTAAAGGCTCCGCAGATAACCAAGGGCATATCAGAGGCACTTTTGATATCAGCAATAATTTGTTCACTTTGATTAGTCCTATACATAGACAGAAAAAGGAGAGATTTGAATTTAGATTTTATGACACACGCACATCCTTCCCAGTCCCTGAAGTCAACATGCATCTCGTAAGAATCGTAAGTGGTTTTGACAGCCACCAAGACACCACCACCTATCCCAGTTTTCCGATCTTGACGGTAAACCTTATATAACCTGGACTAAAGATGTTGGTTGGTTCACATGGTTCTAGCCACGTCTCGCATCCAAGAACAACATCAGGCTTTTCGTCCAGAAGAATGTTTTCAATACGAACTTCCTTATGTCGCATACTTTGGAAGTTAAGAAAAATGCCCTTTAAATGCATCTGTGGTCTATTATGGCTTGATTGCTACACCCCATTTGACGAGTTATTGGCGTTTTGGCTTGTAGACTTTTGAAGCCATTCTTCGTATCGTGCTTTGGCTTCTTGCCTCTGTAGGGGTGTTTTTTCGTCATTTCTGGACGAGAGTTTAGGGATCCAGAAATACGTGCGGTGGAAAGTATTTTCTTCTTTAGGTCGCCACTGCCTATCCCTACTTTAAGAGGCCTATTGAGGTTTTCATTTTTTTTACCAAGTCGCACACATATCCTGACATCATCCTTTGTCAAGGAAATACTAGAAATAGCTTTGACTTTTTCGCACAAGGCCATCTTCATCATCATCTTCCTGCCTCTCATTAGGCTCGATTTGCTGGATTCAGCAACATTGAAAACAAGCAGGTTGTTTTTCCTTTTCTCGCGTTCATTAAACTCTGAAACAATTTCAGCATTGGCCGAATTATCAGGCACGGTTGAGGACTTATTTTGTAGAATAGTATCTTGGCCTGCGTTGACATGATTAGACTTTTCAATTTTGGTGGTCAAGGCAACGATCTTATTTTCTAATTCAACCAACTTGATTTCAGGCACTCTCTTACTGAGCATATCAAAGTCCTTCCGCAGATCAGAAATTCGAAGTCATCTTTTTTCAGTGATTCTTCTAAATTTTTAAACCTCAAATCAAAGCTGTTTAACAGATCATCGAATTTTGTGTTAAGATCAACAATCGATATTTTCTGCTTCAGCAACGGTTTACAGATGTCACAAACCCAAGTGACATCAGCTCTTATGAAAAAGGAAAAGTCGTTGTCAGGAATTTTAAGGCAACTTTTGTGTCTCCGCTGTTCACAAACATCACAAAGCAGGTGGCTTTGGTTATTGTTTACATTTTTCGTACACGCTCCACATATCCCCAGCGCTGTCGGCATTTTGGTAGTTATGATGCAGACTGCGCACCATACATTTACGTACAGAATTCAAGGCTGTGATCACGAACCAGGTCCCGCCGCATATAAACCGCACCAAAAAGCTACAACAGTTTACAAATTAAATCAAAACGTCCACACTTCACAAGAACACCGACCTTGCTTCCACACCAACACAAGAGGAAAAAGGTGGCATCAATCGTGCTTTACCAAAACAACCATTTTAATTTAATTAGTTATTTTAATTGTTTTTAATAATGTGACAATTGTTGGCTGTATTATAATTTTATAATTATGTAGAAAATTTCCGCTCATCTTCACACCGAGGACACTTTTTAATAACCAGCTAATTTTTGGTGGCTGGCTGCTGTACTGTATCGTGTTGAACACAGCTTCGATGTTGCTTTCCATTTCAAGCGTGGGCAGCTTTGTTTTCAGGTCACGCCCCATTAACAATTGTGCGGGAGTCTGTCCTGTAGTGGTGTGTTTAGTTGACCTGTAGCCTAGCAAGGCTTCATCTAGGGCTTCATGTGCAGGCCTTCCCTCAATCTGAGCTGCCTTTAACGCCTTGAGGTACACTTGGTTGAGACGTTCAATGAGTCCATTGGCTTGAGCAAAATACGGGGGTCGTTCTTTCGTGTTTGATGCCATTTTCGTCTAGGAACTGCTTGAAGCTGCGCGATGTAAATTGCGGGCCGTTGTCTGTCTTTAAGGAATCCGGTAGGCCATGAGTAGCAAACACAGTCTTCATCCATCTTATGACGTCTTCAGTTTGTGTCGAGTTGACCAATTTGACTTCTGGCCACCTCGAGTAGTAGTCTGTTAAGGAGAGAATACTTTGTCTGCTGGGTAGTGGTCCACAAATGTCGGCCGCCAGTTCCTTCCACGGACCCGTTGGTAATGGCGTCAAGTGTATCGGCCTTGGCAATTCGGGCTTCTCGAGCTGTTGGCAAGTCATGCACTCTTTTCCTAGAGCTTCCGCTTCCGTGTTGATGTTGGGCCACCACACTTTGTCGCGCAGTCTTTGCTTGACTTTGTTTGACTTTGTCTCCATGCGAGAGCTGCAGAATGTCTTTCCTCAAAGCTGTTGGTATCACAATTCTACTGTTACGCATGACAAGACCATCAACAAGTGACAGCTCATCTGTGCATTCTTGTATTGCCTTGTTGTAGTCGGTCCAAGGAATTTCGTTACGAAGTGCTTTGCTCATCGTGCACAATTCCTCCTCAGTTTGTGTGGCTTCACGCACGAGTTGTGGGGTCACTACTTTCGGCATTGCTTGCAAAGCAGTGAAACATGCGTACTCCTCCGCAACTTGACTGTGACTTTATTCTCGCCATGTCGTGGTAGCAGGTGCTACTCGTCGAGACAGAAAATCCGCTATGTTTTGTGCTCCTGGTTTGTGTTTCACCACAAAATCATACGGCTGTAGACGTAGAATTCATCTTTGCAGGCGGAGTGACGAGCGTGTTCTTTGTTTGTTGAAGATGTACTCCAAACTTTTGTGGTCTGTGATCAATTGAAATTTGGTGCCGTAGAGGTATAATTTGAATTGTTCGATTCCCCAGACCACAGCAAGTCCCTCTTTCTCTGTTTGGCTGTAGTTCTGTTCGGCTTTTGTGAATACTTTGCTCGCAAAAGCGATTGGATGTATGTCACCAGACTGTTGTTGCTGAACGAGCACTGCTCCCAGGCCTACTGGACTCGCGTCTACTACCAGAGTCGTTTCAGCATCCTTGTTGTAAAACGCCAGCACTGGAGCAGACGTCAGCATTTTCTTCAACTTTGAGAAGGCTTCTTCTTGCTCTTCACTTCAGTTCCACTCCTCTGATCCTCTCATAAGGCGTTGTAATGGTTCAACTGCTGTCGCATAGTCACTGATGAAACGTGCACAGTAATTTGTTAGGCCCAAGAGGCTACGCAGTTCCATTGTGTTTTCCGGCCGTGGTGCTTCCACAATGGCATGTATTTTGTACTTTGGCAATGCAATTCCTGCTGGCGAGAGAACCAGTCCAAGAAACTTTATTTCTTTATTGCCAAAACATCTTAACCTGGTAATTTTAGCATTACATTCCTCGAATGTGATGTTTTCCCATTCGGGGAATGTAATGCTAAAATTACCAGGTTAAGTATGTTTTAGGCAAAAAGAAACCATTTTTAGCCGGCCTGGCTGGGGGCCGGCAAAATGTTCTTTTTGACACTCCAAATAAGCACTTTTTCTTGTTTAGTGTTAGTCCTTTTGTTGACAAGACAGTTAGCACCTTGCGTAGTCTTTCGTTATGTTCTTTGGTATTTTTTCCATGTACTGCAATGTCATCAGATACATTTTTCGTTCCTTCCGTTTCTTGAAGTACTTGCTCGATGATTGCTGGTATTCTTCAGACGCAGTAACTACCCCAAAACCAAGACGTTTGTATCTATAGATACCGTTATCGCAAACCGTGTCGCAAAGACTGTCAGGCCGCGTGACTCAGGTGCCAGTTCAATCTGGTGATAGCCTAGGTTAAGGTCTAGTTTAGAAAATACTGTTGATCCACTCATTGACTCAATTGTTTCGTCAATTGTTGGAATAGCATGCCTTCTTCTAACGAGGGCTTTGTTTACTTTATCTAGGTGCAAACAGAGACGTACCGTTTCACCTTTTGGGACAACCACCAACTTGGCTTTGCACTGTACTGGTCCTTTGACTTTTTCCAGTACATCCAATTTAATCAGGCATTGAATTTCTTGTTCAACTTTCGGGCGCAGATGAAATGGAATTTTGCATCGGACATCAGTGTTTATGTCTGCCTCCGGGTTGACAGGCAGTTTCAACTGAACGTCCTTGAGTTTACCTAGACCATGAAATAAGTGTTCATATTTAGTCAGGATGTTAGGTAGTTCTGCATCTATCCCTGCTGTAGCTGTTGTAAAATTCGTGTGTAGCAGATTGTCAGTTTTTAGTTGCAGCACACCTAAGGCAATAGCTGATTTGCGAGATAAGAGATTTGGTCCATTTTCAATATCCACAACCGTAATATTGTTTTAATTACCTTGTCGTTTGCCTCTAATTCTGCTTTGAATGTTCCCAATGTTTTTACTGGCGTTTCTACTCCATGGGGATACACTCGTGTGGTTGTCTTTTCGAGCAATGTGTTTGAGCTAGCTGCAATTTTTTTCCCAAACACACTTAGTTGTAGTGTCAGTAGTTGTCCCAGAATCGATCAACATTGTGTAGATACTTTGTTTATTCCCACTAAAATGTCCTCTGATATTTCCCTCGGCATGGCAAAAACCTATTCGTCCGAAGAATCACTAGTATTCATTCAAATCTGCTTTAGGGTGTTGCTCTGTGTGTAGCGAGCGCACTTTATTTTCAGTGTTTGATTTAGACGATTGTTTTGAATTTGGCCGTTCACCACCTTTGGCTTGACTTGAAGACACACTTTGGCCAGATGATTTAATTTTCCACATTTGTGACACTCTTTACCCATTGCAAACTTACACTCACATGATTTATGTCGGTCACTACCACATCTTAGACACGACGCGTTTTCGCGGATGGGGGCCACCATCTTGGCTGCGGTTTGGTTGTCGTCTTGCTCGCGATCGTTACGCCCTCTGTGTTGTGGAGAGTATTTTGGGCGCATTCCGGCTTTCTTAGTGCGACGTGCACATGCGGTATCAATTTCATCGTCCTTTGTTGCCTCTATCAAATTAGCTTGTTGTTCACTCGTCTCAACTGCTCGCGCAATTTTGAGTAAATTGTCTAATTTTATTTTGTCTTCTCGTAAGAATCTGCGCAACAATCTTGGGTCACGTACCTTGTCCAAAACTAGGTCACGGATGTGTTCGTCTTCTTTGTCTCCATAGTTGCATGTTAATGCGAGGTGACATAGCCTACTTACAAACAAGTCCATTGTTTCGTCTTGCCTTTGTTTAGCTTTACGAAAAATTACTCGAGCGAACGCCGTGTTGGCTTTAGGCGCGAAATGTTTTGTAAGGGCTTCCTCGGCCTTTGCGTAGCTGTCGTCATCTTTTGTCAATGTTTTAAAGATGGTGCGTACCTCCAGACCAGCTAAGTGTAGTAGCAGGGCTTTCTTTTGCCCGTCATCCGTGATCGCCAATGTCGTGATGTAGTAGGTGGTGAAGCTTTCAATCCAGATATTCCATCTTCTCCTTGCTCGTTACCTCCAACATGAAAATTCAGTACTGCGGGTATATTTAGAGCCGCCATCCTCGTCGCCAGATGTACTGTATCGTGTTGAACACAGCTCGTTGTTGGAGCTTAGATGAAAGCACGTGCGTACTCCCAAACTGTCTCAGAACAACCACCTATATTTATTAAAAACTCCTACGGTGTCGCCACCGTCTACATATAGTGCTCCTGCACCATACAGCCATAATCATGTTATCTGGACATGACAGCTGCCACCATCCTCAGGCATTCCGACGAAAGTTTTTGGCCTCCGTGTGCTCCTACATCATTGTCGTCTGCGATGTAGGAGCGCACGGAGGCCAAAAACTTTTGTCGTAGTGCCTGAGGATGATGGCAGCCAGCCACCGAAAATTAGCTGGACTTTAAAAAGTGTCCTCGTTTTGAAAATGAGCAGAAATTTTCTACATAATTCCAGTAATTATGATTCTTAATTGTCACACCACATTACATAAATATATTACAACTTGAATAATAATTTTCATTTAAATTGATCAAACAGCATGATACATTAATAATAAAAATATCAGTCTTAATGAAGGAGTACATATACTTAAACAGTAATTATCTCATACATCATACAGAGCTAAATTTCATATCAATGTTGATCCCAGCAACAATTTTTTTTATTAGTGCTTTTATGTCCTTAATCGTTAATGTCATTCGTGTATCATGTGGTATCTCATTCAGAATATAAAGTATCGTCTATGCCAAGCATCTCTTTCCGTACAAGTTATGCCACAAAGGTACCTTAAGCCAGATAGCATTGTTTCTATTGGGTCTTTCAAGTTTTGTTAGGAAAGTATTGTTAAAAATGTTACATACAATCACCTCATATTTGTAGACCATGTCCAGTGTAAATAATTTATTTTCCTATTGAATTTCATCAGATGTTTTCCCTTCTTTTGTGCTAAAAAAAATATTAGTAGTTTTGTTTAGACACTTCTGGCTTCTATTAAGGTAGCTTTTAGTTGAGGAGCGAAATATGGAACTGGCATATCTGATATTGGATAGGACCCATGCTTCATATAGGAGTTGTTTAGTTTTGTTATCGAAAATATCCCTAATTAAGTAAAGTGTTGGATATATAATAATAATAATAATAATAGTAATTATAATCTTTATTATAATTACAATATGGTACATATTGTAACCCTCGAAACTATCGTAGATAGTTTGTGTGAGTTAAATTAAATCATCGTTTTCACATACATATTGTCGCTATATCGCAACATACTGCCTACTACACAACATTACGCCATTCTAATTCTGACTGTCTTTTCAAATTTAAATAATTTACTCATAATCTTTGACTGTCAATTTCCCATATTTAATTTTGTATTGCTAATAAGTAATTCAAGCAGTGGCTTTTTGATTTCATTTAGATTATTGTAGTAAAGTAAATCTACCCCCAAACAAAACTTGTTAAAGATTTTCACCAAGCTTTTCGGCTGTGTGAAATCGTGATATCAAACACCAAGCTCTTTCGCCAAGCTAATCCCACCGAGTAATAGTTCGAAGGTTAAATGAAATATATAAAAGTTGCTTACTGCGCAATTTTCAATTATTTCATTTTACGTTTGAAGTATTAGTCGGTGGGATTAGCTTGGCGAAAGAGCTTGGCGTTTGATATCACGACTTCACACGGCAGAAAAGCTTGGCAGGAATCCTTAACAAGTTTTGTTTTAGGGTAGATATCAGATATATTTGGTCCAGTGGGCCAGTGGGGGACCAGTGGGGGATAGGCGCTACTGAGTTGGGACCGGTGTTAGAGGTTCACCACCCTTCCAGTATCCCACCACGTTTGTGGTAAATATTATTATTATTATTATTATTATTTTTATTATTATTATTATTACTATTATAGCACACAAGTCATTCTTAGCAATCACATCGAACCAGCCATGGAACCCCCAATGAAGTTGCCCACAATGCTCCTCCCCCCAGCTCTCTGTTGTTAGAGCCACTTCCTTGCAACACCCGACTCAAAACACCACATACGGCGACGAGAAAAAATAATGAAAATATTTAGACGTTATGTAAGCTTCAGCATGAACGTCCATGATAATTGTCAAACTTTGAAACCCTATAGTTTACCCAAGAATTGACATACACCAACGAAATTTTGTATTTGGGATCGTTTCGTACCTATTTCACTGCATTAAAGATTTTAATGACGCAATCTAACCGCTTAACATCCAGGTCATGGATATTTTGTTGCCGTCGTTGTTGGGACTCTTTGTCGTCACCTGGAACTCTAACCAATGAACCTATTTTCAAGTTTCAAGCTTAAAACGTAGGTATGAACAAGGCCTAGGGCAATTTGAACGCTATTTTAATGTAACTACAACATTTTTGTTGTTCTTCTTATTGGGGAAATTTTGCTCTAACTTAGAGATCGAACCAATGACCCGATTTTCAATTTTTACAGCATAAAATGTAGGTATGAACAAGTCCTAGGGCCTTTTGAATACTATGTTAATGTGACTACAATATTTTTGTTGATCTTCATCTTCTTGTTAGGGAAATTTTGTTCACACCAAGAGGCCGAACCAACAAAACAATTTTAAACTTTTGCAGCTTAAAACGCAGGTGTTAACAAGGCCTAGGGCCTTTTAAGTCCCAACTCGCACTACAAGCGTTGTGAGGAAGCCCGCGGGATACCGAGCATAGCGGACAACAACAGCCTAGTGGTCAGCGTCCTCGTCTCGAAATCTAGTGAATGCTGGCTGATTCGAATCCTACAATTGACCGAACTACTAAAAAACAGTACAAGAAATTAATTCATGCAGCTAAAGATTAACGTGACTGCAATATTCTTGTTCTTGCTGTAGTTCTGTTTGATGGGGAAATTTTGCATTTACCTTGATATCGGATCAGTATTCCGGTTTTCAGTTTTTATAGCTTAAACATGGGAGACCACGGCCATTTGAGAGCCATTTTAATGTGACTGATTTACCTCAAAAAGCATCAATATCTCAATTATCTCAAGCATCTCAATTATCTCATATCAAACGTCTAGTTATCTAGATTACACGCTAGTGTGTCACCGCCAAGTAACAGTAGCTCATCCCATTGTAGACTTCCGATTGTTAAAGAATTGATTCTTAATGATAAAAAGGCAGCTCACTAGCAGACATGTGTTTGTTAACTGTAAACAACTGAAAGCATATTTTGGCATGTTGAGGGTAAATCCCAATGCGACGAAAATGTTTCAAATTGTGAAAAATGTAAGGAGAAGGGTCAGAGATTAGGAAAACGAGCTAAAATTTAAAGGATGAGTGACCACCAATCATAGAGAAAAAGATATGTCAATAACGTTGTTTTTATGTTACTGTCTACTAATAAGATTTTCCCCATGTTAAATCCCTTAGACTTTTTGCTCATGGCTAGCGCAAAATTGAGGCGTCCTACGTAGCTAAACTTTTGCACATGGATGCATGGTGATCTGAGCATGGTCCTTTTGTTGGTTTGGGGGTTGTAGGGGTCAGGACAAATGCGTGATGGGAGGGTTTTGAAATTCGGCACAAGGGGATTTAAATTTAGTTTCTTTTCCAAGTTGCAACCAAAGATTTCAAGCAACAATGGCTTGAACAATCAACACTGGTCCTTAGATGATTGTAAAAGTCTGAACGAATTAAAAGCTGAACTGTAACGAAGGAACGTTGCCGTGGACTGCGTAAGAATAAAGGGATGCACGTACGATGCAATACGAGCATCCATGACCAAGCGTGGTTTGTGCTAATAACCCAAAAATAAAATGCTTCGCGTTGTTCTATTTTAGTAATGGGGGTTTCTGCATGACTAAATGTGAACGAAGAAAGCAAACGAAAAAATTCTCAATTTTGCTGATGTAACGGCTAATTATTTACAGACATGAAATGCCTTCAAAAAGAAAGGTAGAGCGGAATATAAGATGGTGCGCTGGCTTTTTGTATGTTCACATTCCTAAGTTACATGTGCCTATCAACTGCAAGCAACTAAAAGCGTAGCTTGTCATGTCGAGAATAAATCCTAATGCTGCCGATATCTTGAAAAAGTAAGGGGAAGGTACAAGGATAAACAAAACAACTAAAGAGCATGCGCTGATTGAGTGAGCGAAGCGAACGATTTCAGCGATTGTTAGCCAGTGTCTTCAAAAATGGGACTGAAGAAACGTAAGCATGTGACGAATGCTCGTACAATAAACTAAGCCATGTCAATTTGGCTAATCAAACGGCTAATCGGCAATGGTAAATTTGAAAATTATCAATGTGAAAATTTATAGATATCAAATTCCTCCAGAAAAAAGGTACAGATGAAGATAAGACGGTGTAATCTTTTGTACGTTAACAGTCCTATGAAAGTTGTGATATTCACCCAAAACCAAAACTGGTAGAAAAACCCGCCATGTTTCCAAAAACGATCGGCCTTTGAAGGTAGTGATATTCCACCAGGGAAAGGCCGCCAAGGTTAATCCTATTAGCCAAGTTAGTCGCACATACTAATGGTTCGAAAGTTAAATGAAAACTAAAAGATTGCTGCTAGCGGTAGTAATCTTCAAGTTTTCATTTAACTTTCGAACCATTAGTATGTGCGACTAACTTGGCTAATAGGATTACCTTGGTGGCCTTTCCCTGGTGGAATGATATCACTACCTTCAAAGGCCGATCGTTTTTGGAAACTTGGCGGGTTTTTCTACCAGTTTTGCTTTGGGTGGATTTAATTTACAGAAATATCTCCAATAAAAAAAATAACAATATTAGTATTAAAAAAAACGCTTAAGCCTATAAAATACGGATCGAATTTTTTTTGTAGTAGTGCCATTGTCAAAGATCGGGGTAACAGTGCTGCAGCATAATATAATGTCATAAAGAAAAGGACATCTCCCATTGAGAAAGAATAATGTGTGTAATTGTGGCTTGTCGAAACCAATTTCCCAATCACAGTACAAAACGTTTCCGAACAACGTACGAAAGGGAAACCCCAGAATCCATAAAGCGATGGTGAACAACGTTTCTTGCAACAGGTTCTGTGTGTAAAGGCACAAGGCCCGGGCGACCCCGCTTCTCGGACGAAAGTGTGGAGGAAATCCATGTAGCTTTCGCGCTAAGTCCATCCAATTCGGTAAGACTAGCAACACGTGAGCTAGAAATACCAAGGTCGATGACCTTGGTATTTGCAGCTCACGTTATGCTCGTTTTACAGATTTGGATGGACTATGCGCGGAAGCTGCATGGATTTCCTCCACACTTTGGTCCGCGATGCCGGGTCCCCCGTCCGTGCCTTATGCTTTTACACACAGAACCTGTTGCAAGAAACCTGTAACACAGAAACCTGTTGCACAGAACCTGTTGCAAGAAAGTTTGTTTGCCATCCCTTTATGGACGTAACAACAGGGAGTTCCCTTCCATACTTCGTTCGAAAACGTCTTTGTACTGTGGTTGACGAATTAGTGTCGACCAGCCGCACCACGCATTGCGCTTTCTAAATGGGAAAGGCCATTTTCTTTATGACGTCATGCTGAAACAATGTTACTTTCGATGCTTGACAATGGCGCTACTACAAAGAAACCTGAAGAGTTTTCCAAACTTTCAGTGTAAACCGCATGTGAACTGGCTTTTTTTTAAAGAAGTTATGAATTTTTCTAATCAGGGAATTATTTTGTGAACACCCGGTATTTTAAAGTGATAGAAACCCAACATTAACACATCCAGTAAACATTATTTTTTGTAAAATGACTGACTCACTAGTCAGGACTGTAGCTAGGTCAAAGGGGTCCCTGATAAATGGGACACATGAGTTGGCTACTAGTATAGTTACACCCTTTCCTTTTCACTCTGCTATTAAATGTCTGGATATTTTATAAAATCAAAAGCTTTCTGTAAGTTTTCTTAATCCATTCGTGCTTGTAATGTATCGAAAAAAGCCCCTGAATGAGCGAAACACATGACATCCAAGCAAGTATTATTTAAGGTCAACAGAATGGCGGGTAGAACTCCTGAAACTCTTTTGTTGTTCTGCACGTTTCGTGCAGCCATAATTTTTAGTCATAAACCCAAATAACAATTAGGTTCCCCCCCCCCCCCCACTTTCTTTAGTGAAATCCGATTTCAATTACAATTCTAGTGACAATCCTACACTTTGAAAGCACCTTAAATAAAATGAAGAAATGAAACCGCAGTAAGAAGACAAATAATCAAAGAACTGTCTTAGCATAGGAGGACAGCTCTGAACACACACTGACTTTGAATGCAGTCATCTGATGCTATGATAGGTGTTTGTTTATTTCTTCTCATAAAGAAAAATTCGGAGGGGGGAGAAAAGCGTTTTCTTATGAGACTAAGTTTAATCAACCAGAAAAAAAGATTACAGCTTACCTAAAGAATATATCCTTTCTGTAAAATGGACGAGCCATATTTTCTGCAGTCACTTTTGGGAGGGCTGACCTTTGCGGGGAATTGTTGGCCGTCAAGTTAAAATACCAAGGTGATTTGCTACCAGACACTGGCCTTTCTCTGATAGTATCGAGAGCAGCAGATTGGCGCCTCACATCTGAAGAATGTCGGTTATGTAATGTCATCCCTAGCTGTGGCTGAGATATGGACACAGCCTTAACTCCACTGTCGTTGTTGCTGCCATCTTTGACGTACCTTACTGCTTGGTCAGTGATGATGGTCCCACCGTTGGCAATTCCAGGAGCACGCGTCTTGTTGAGGTAATTCTCGTTAGAGTCACTGTTGGGTGCGTCCACATTGTCAGCACTGTTGAGAGTGCTGGAATTCCCTAAAGGAATTTGCACGGGACCATCTTGGTAACTATTAAGAATCCCTAGTGGTGCTCTGTCCTTTTCTTCGTTATCACTTTGTATTGAACTATCAGAATCCCACATTTCAGCATCGCGAGCTTCCTTAATGCGGTGAAGAAGTGGTTTCTGTTTCCTCTGCAGTAGAAAACTCTTTCTTTTTGGGTTTGGTGATTGTTCGGTGCTTTCGATCCTCTCGGCACATATTCTCCGTGAGGATTTTTTGGGTTCCAATGGTCTTAAGAACCCACAAAAGGCAGCACAGTTCAAAATGATTCCTCCTTGTATCAGGAGGTTTCCCCTCCACCCGTACATGTCGATGAGACATTGAGATACGGGAGCCATGACGAAGGTACCTGCACCAGATCCACAAACGGCAATGCCTGTTGCGAAAGCCCGCTTTTTCTCAAAATAGAGCGACACCATGACGATTGGAGGCAGATAGATGAGCCCCAACCCGAAGCCACCAATCAGTCCATACACCACAATCAAGAAGACAATGCTGTTGGCGAAAAAACAGCTGACGAATGTAATACCTCCTATGAGGCTTCCGGCAATTGCCACTGAACGGCAACTGAAGGTGTTGGCCAACGCACTGACCACAGGACCTATTTGCAAAAAAAAAAGAAGAAAATGTCATTAGTGAAATGGAGCAAGCTATAACAGTGTGATGCAGAAAGTAAACGTTATAAGTAAAAGTAAAGTAAAGTAAACGTTTCTCAGTTTACATTTCGTTTGTCGTATTTATTCGTGATGCATGGTGCAAAGCAGATGAAAGGTGATTCTTATCCTATCTGTCACTAGGATAAGAATCTGCCTCTCATCTATAAACCCGTTATCCGATTTCTTTCAAATTTCCAACCGCGAGTCCATGCCAATTTGTGTATTTAAGTTCCTAAATCAATTAAATTGGTTTCAAATTTGTTGCATCGCAAATATGAGAAAAACTATGACCTAACTAAATTTACTAGTAACACACTGACATTTGAATGGAAACTTTATTAAATTTATGAACAATTGCAGGAAAAACAGCAACTGAGCAAGACTGCAAGTTAAAGCAGTTGAGGGGTTGGACACAGGGATGGCAAGTGGTCGTCAGAGGAAGTGTAAAAGTTGCAAATTAACAAAACACTATGCACATTGCACATCGTGTCACGATAGCACCAGTAGTGGCGAAGGTCTATTAGTAAAGGCCGGTTAGACCTCGGTCTCCCATGTTAAAGCCGAAATTTTAATGCTTAATTTCTCCGCTTCGTTTTAAAAGTTTCCACTGAAATTTAATATATAAGCTTTGTTGGACTTGGTGAACACGTGTACCAACTTTTCTTAATTTCCGATTGGTCACTTTGGAGATCTGGACTTGAGCTGGAATCGTGAGTTTCATTTTTGGCTTGGACTACTACTTCTTTGGTCATGTTTATACAATGGTCTCTACAGACTAATCCATTCGTCGTAGAAAGCTGGTTCTTAGCTCATTTGAAAGAGCTACTTCCGGAGATGTGCCCTTTGTAGAAATAGAAATTTCAATTGTTCGTCCCGTTCCGCAGTACGGGGCTCTGAACGATCCGTTTTATTGTTATACATTGTTTTAAACACTGTTTTTATGCAACAATGCCAATCAGCAAACGCCAGACGGAAAGCTTAAGCAAAATAATGCTAACAAAGCCAAAAATTTACCCGTGCCTGAAGAGGAAGCATTATCCTTATTACGAATCAATTTATATAATGGTTTCACGTCATTCTCCCGTGTTAAAGCTAAAATATCCGTTGCCCATTTGACTTGCCGTCCTATATTACAATACGGACAAAGCCGCTGATAGATAGCTGCGGACAAACCAACTTCCAAAAGAAAGACTTTCACTGAATGAGCGAGCGAAATTCAGTGCATTTGCAACGATTGCAGACAACCAGCTTGGTATGTCAAAGTATCACGAATTAAAAAACAAAAACGAGCTCGTTTGATGTTCAAGGTAAGGTTTAACTGATCCGAAGTCAAAACAGCAAAGTAATACAAATAGGCTTTCTTGTAGTGTTCCAGACTGTTCCAGACTGCAGTGTTCCTGTACTGTTCAGTCCACGTGAAACCTTACTGCTGTATTCAACCATTACACATGTAAATAAAATTGAAACCATATCCCAACTTTCAAAATTATTGTAAGAATAATTTAGTGTATAATATAGGCTACACACTCGCCTACTTTCGGAGCTAAGTTTTTCAGTATTATTCTAGTCCAGTCGTCTCCTTTCCGTTCATCGTACTGATACATACACCACTTTTCAAGATTTCATATTCAAGACATCGGGACTTATCTCATTTTTATGTTCAACGACATTTCCAGGTTTTCAAGGAGTCACACGAACCCTGAATTACTTAAATCTGTAGGTCTGTACTAGCACATTAACAGTATGTTTTTTTCCCGATTTTTCAGCGATGCCGTTTAGCCAAGTAGAATAAACTGATCAGACCTATCGTGTTTTAAAGGAAAAATTGCAAAAACATGTGAATGCAGCAGTAAGGTTTCACGTGGACTAAACAGTACAGGAACACTGCGGTCTGTGAAACCTTACAAGAAAGCTTATTTGTGTTACTTTGCTGTTTTGACTTCGGATCAGTTAAACCTTAGCTTAAACATCAAAGGAGCTCGTTTTTGTTTTCTAATAAAGAACGAGTCAGGCTGCTCGAACTCTACTCGAACTCAATTCTAAGCTTCTGGTCTACCACCAGCCGTAACCAGGCAAGTATCGAGTCCTGCCCAACGGGCCATTACTGGCCACGTACACGAACGCCTGGTGGAAGACACTACACACCACATCAAGATACCTCACAAGTGCATGAAGAACATGTTGGGTGGGTAAAGGAGCCCGCAACTTGTGCTGCCATCGAGACAAGACGAGGCTTGAGAAGATCTCGTCTTGACCTTTAATTTTAAATTTTCGTGACTTCTCGTCTCAGTCTCGATTAGAAAAAAAATTTCTTCTCGTCTCACCTTATTGGTGCTCTATTTTCGGAACAATCCGCACCTTTTTTTTTGCTGTTTCATTTTTACGGATGCCAATGAAATTTTTTTTTTAATTACTAGTGTTACGCTACAAATTTATATCTTAAAAAAATTTTTTTTTAATAAGCTTCAAGACGAAGTTCGAGAAAAATTCCAGATTTTCTCATCTCGATGGTAGCACTACCTACAATCCACAAACACACACACAACAGAAACAAATGCGGCAGCATCATGGGTCTGGTGACATCAGAGAACAAACGGCCACCGCAGGTCCGCCCCGATTATTGGCTGGGGCTCTGTAGCAGTCAGCCCATGGAATGACCGCGGGGACCTCTGCTGTGAGGGGCACTTTACGCCAATACTAAACTTGGACTTCCTGTGACTGGCTCACACTGGTGACGTAGAGATGTCTGCGCAGTAGCAATAGCCAAGAGCTTTCGTTACCTTTACTACTACGGTTTCGCACGAAATCAATAACCTGGCATTAAAACTAACAAATACTAATTATTTAGTAATTATATCACTGAGTGCGTTGTGCCAGTCATGGCATCCGCTCGAGGAAAGATTACTTGGCACAATTTACAATAAACTAAGAGAACACTCAATGACAATATTTTGAAACAGCGCACAGCCAGCCAGCTAGTCACTTATATCGAGGTCACATTTCAAACCTGCGCGTGGAAAGGTAAAAAGATGCGCTTGGACGGATACGTTTGCGCAACGCCGCCGTCCTGGGGCAATATTGCGGCGTCTATTGACCGCTGCGCCGCGGCGCTCACAGGCCGAGCGCCAACTAGAAGAGGTATTAACATTCTTTTTTTCCTACCTTCATATTACATTTTCTCTCTTTGTTTTTTTTTTCGTCCCTCATATTAGGGTTTTTTTTCTATAGTTACTAAATGAAATGCGGGAAGTGGGACTTTTCCGCAATATGTTACAACACGCCCTATGGAATGCTTCAGGCGAGAACTAGCACTCCACAGGGCTCTACAGACCAATCTAGAAGAGGCCGGTGTTGTCACACCTGTCAGTCCCCGTAACCATCCATAAATATTACGGGGACTGACATCTGTTTTTTTTTCCGACCCATCTTCTTTATTACTTTTTTTCCTGTTATTTTTTTTTTACCCTTTTCGTTTATTTTTAAGTCACCAGTGATGTATATGCAGCAAATTTCTGTATATCCACTATATTTTTTAGTGACGAGTCTTTTTGAAAACATGTCTGTGTTTTGGCTAGCATCACACAGGCCCCAAAATTTGAGCTGTGAATGGTGGTAAATGCAACTTTTGACGCGATTTAATCAGGTTTATGCTGTTCTTTACGCTATTTAATTTCGTTGCCTTACCACTGGCGGACTGTCTACCTCCTCGTTGGTACAGCTTGGATAGTTCTCGGGTAAATATCGTACCTAATTGACTTTTTTTTTTTGCGTATATACTAGTGCGACGCTGTCGACTTTTTTAGGCCTACAAACCTGAATAAATCCTACAGCTGCGAACATACATATACATTGTCATTTTCGATACTCTAGTCACCCCTGAAATAACTAACATACAGACGCCAATATATTCAGGCCACTTCCTAAACCAGCTGTCCTAAATTTTTCTACCCCCCACGGAGAGTACACCACATTTTGTCCTTGCAGTCCACAACCATACCTCTTTCCTATCAATGATTAAAAACCTTACTGCCCTCTAGCCAGGGTGAAGATCGTCACTACGGAAAACAAGTCGACATGCCGAAAAGGGTCAAGGGGGTTAGTAACGTAACCACGGCTCTTTTCCCGCTACCTACCAACCGCTCGGGGTATGGGCTCAATTACCCCGTACAAACCACGCGCATCGACGGCTACCAGTCAAGGGGCCTGAGGGCTACTGCAGGCACGGCTGGTAAACCCTAGATGCACGCTCCACCCCTCCCTAGGATTCAAATGTGTTACCGAAAAAGTATGGGACTCTGTTAGGCTGTAACGTAGTATAACACTCTAGAGTTAGCCATACTACTTGCATGATACAAGCAATCGTGAAACTTCGGGTGAGGGCTCATTCTGCCTCTGCGTTAGATACACCATTTATTATGCCTGTGAACTAGAAACACGATGCGCTAAACGGTGCGCTAGTAACACGTGCTCTTGTACCACGGAGCCGTTATCTCACACCGAAAAAAAAAAATACTATTATTTTGAACTTCATTTTTCTTCTGGCCGTTAACTAAACAGACATGCTTCATCATTTCTGTTCATTTCAGATGACGAATGTTTCACTGCCGAAGATTCATTACGTCAACAAAGAAAAAGTCGCGACATTTGCCCTCAACTAAACAAAACTTCTGATGGATTCCCGCCAAATTTTCGCCCTTGAAATGTGGGATTTAAAATTCCGTCTCCATCTCGCAGATTACTAATTTGATATAGCCACTAATTTGATGTAGCCACTAATAGGCTACATTACCTTTCACTCAATTTATTTGTAATTGACCGGCCACTGGATTCAATCCGGCATTATTTTCTGGTTTGGAGAAAGGCATGATGACCACTACGCCGTGTTTGCTCTCTTTGCGCCGCCTCCCTGGGGCTTTTTTCTTTTTTTTTTACACGTTTCGTGAGATTAATTTACGGCGATTAATGTCGGAGTGTGTCACGAAAGGCCTTAACTTTAAAGGGGCAAACTGAAAATTGCACGGCAAGAAATTTTAACGTTTTTTTTTAAACTACTCATTAAAATTATGTATATCTTCAAAAGACGAAAATTTGGCAGGAATCGTTACTAGGCCTGATAACAGCCACTAATACCAATCCGTATGAGAACCTCTGACTATAACAATAAGTATTTCTTAACAAGAAAAATTCCAGAATGCTGTGTATTGAATTTCTTAAGAAAAAGCTGAAAATGAAGAAATTTTTTCTATGAAAAATAAAAAGTACGACTACGAGTCTTTACTCATTTTGTTATTTTCTTAACAGCCCGGCTTACCTTAAAGAGCTACACTCTTAGTTTTAGCACCATTAGAGTGGTGCTAAAAGTCCAATGCAATACTGAAACGTCAAAATACGTCAAAATTTGACTAAGATATCGAAAAACTGTTTCTATTTATCCCTACAAAAATTGCCTTAAAAACGGAACATGTTGCTCAGATCAACAAAAAGCAGAAAATCTCGAATAAGCTGATATTTCTTATGCCTGTTTTAATAAATTTTGTTTTGGGGGACACTAATTTTACGGTCAAGCGTGGATATGGCTTTTAGAATCAACAGATTCAGTTTTAATTTAAATTTCTTCACTATTATTATTTGAATCACTTACCTACGAGTAAGTAGGTGCCAGCCAGGACTGATCCCACCCAGGCAGTCTGACTGGGACCTTGTTCAAACTCCCGAAGGATTTCAGGAAAGAGAATCCCGTAAGAAAAAATAATCCCATCGACCACAACTCCAGTCAAAAAGGCCACGATGACAACGACCCATCCGAATCCCCCGTCAGGAGGAATTACCAAATCTTGGGAGCAACAATCGTCTTCTTGGTCTTGTAGGCATGGCTCCGTTTCGTGTTGCGTTTCCTTTTCAGCAGTCTCCATCACTCTTATGATGTCCGCACAAAAACAACTACAAAAGAGAGACAAATATAGAACGCAGTGTTCAAATTTGACGTTGTGGTCGCGGAAATGTGTGTAATCAATGCGCTCCGGGCTGTCCAGGACTCTTCCTTAGCTAGAGCCCTTGAAAGACGTTTGTAACAACCGACACTACATCAAAAACAACTCAATGGAACGTAACCTGAAGTGACCAATTTACCTAATTTAGATTAAGCTGTTCGTTTATCAACCATTATTTAGGCCTTTTTAGCCCGCCTGAATCCGCTGTTCTGGTTCTGATTGGTGCTAAATTGTTTTAGTCTAGGTATACAGCATCGAAAGAGCAAGCCTTAGCAACCACACGTCATTTCAAGTTACTGTGAAAACTACGATGGAAACATCGATCTGTCTTTGTCGCAAGAGGCATGAAAGCCAGTAATAAACCAAAGTTTTCGTGGAGATTGTTGCGTGTAAAAATAAATAAATAAATAAAAAGATTTTTTTGCGCTTTAAAAAAATCAACGTTAATGTTAACGTTACATAATACAACGACGTTACGAGGAATTTTTATTTATCAAAATAAAAACAAAAATTGAAGGAAGCCATTCCATGGACCCCCAAAAAGGGCAAGTGACTAACTATCATGAGAAAAATATTTACATCCATCGTGAGATCGGGAATCAAACTGGAGATAAGGAAATCATATCAAAAACCAAAACTGGTAAAAGGAGCCGCCAAGTTTCGAATGGTTCGGCCCTTCAAAGGAGTGATAGCAACACACCAAAACATTCGCCAAGTTAATCGCACCGAATAATAGCTCGAAGGTTAAATGAAAACTAGAACATTGCTACTTTCGGTAACAATGTTAAAGTTTTCATTTAACGTCCAAAGTATTATTCGGTGCGATTAACTTGGCGAATGTTTTGGTGGGTTGATATCACTCCTTTGAAGGGCCGAACCATTCGGAACTTGGCAGTCCTATTACTAGTTTTCGTTTTTGATATGATATCAGTTTTTTTTTTTAATTGTGTATTAGACTCAACTAAACTAGCCTACATATTTGTAATAAAGTGCCACGTCGACCATAGCTTGAGTGGTAATTTTTCTAATATTTTAATTTCATATTTCACTCCTTTGAGAGGCGGAACCGTTCTCAACTTAGTCGCCTCTTTATCAGTTTTTGGTTTTGTTTTATTTTTTTTATATATTTTTATTTAGTTCATATCACTCCTGTGTGAGGACGAACCATTCTCAACTTGGTGGCCTCTGTTCCGGTTTTTGGCTTTATTTTGAAACCTTGTTTGTTTTTCGTGAATTGGCCGTAGACACAATTTCTTTGGCAAAGTTGTTTAGATTTGTAACAACACATTAGTGAGTGTCTAGATACGTACGTCAGTATACACGTTGTCATTGTTCGAAGTTTAGCCGTCCACTCAGAGACGATGCCGACAATACTAACAGATGGTTATAACAATAAATTCGGACTTATGCGCCCTCCCACACCATCCCTGTTACACCTCCAGGCTCCAAACCATAAAAGATGCGCAGTTCGTATTGTACTGCACCCATTCGTCCAGTTTCATAGCTGGAAGCCATCCCGTTATTTCGGTATCGATGAATAATCACCCTATGGTATTTAACATGGTGATGAGCGGACTAGTAGCCAGCAAGTAACACATTTTCAACGTTATTGAGGGTCAGATTTTGCATTGAAAGCAGCTTAGCTGGCATTCCTACACGAGTTAGTTTTTGTCAGGTGGGTCATTGCTATCCATTTTACCACAATTTAAGCTTTTGTGCCGCATTATTATTTTTCCCCAATTAGCTGAAATATGCTCAACTATGCTTCAGGATATAAGACACTTACGCTATGGCGTCGTGCTACAATGGTTTACAATTGTCGACAACTGAATTGATGTTTGTTGCCTAACTTGGCGAATACAGGCAATAATCCACTTTCCGATGAGTGAGATACAACACTCACTAATCGCGCAGGGCCGAGCCATTGTTGTATCTCTTCTAAAAGCAGCGCTTGGGTTCGCTGTTCCTCCTTGCTGGGGGGAGACTGCCTGAAAAATTTTCGGTTGCGCATGGTGATCTGCCCGCCAAGTCCATGGGAGTGGTGTGGTGGGCTTGTAAGTGTGTTTCACCTTGGGCGGGGTTCCCCAGCCATGAATTTGGATGGGGAAGTTCGTGTCTTTTGTGACGCCTCCTTTTGCCGGAATACGTGGTCAGGTGGAGTGGGTGTGTTTGTTCAAGATTTCAAGTTGTGCAACTCACGACGGCTCCACTTTATCCTGTCAAGTTTTGTGGGGGAGCTTGTGGCGATGTCTGTCGCACTCGATATTGGCCTGGACCTAAGGGTGCCTCGTCTGGAGATTTTCTCAGACTCTGCCGCGGGATCTCGTTCCTCAAGCGGTCTTTTCAGTCGTTAAGGGTGTGTCACCCTTTGGCCCTTGAGATTGGGGATAAGCTTCGTGGAGCAGAGCTTGAAGGTTGTGCTGTCTCTGTACGTTGGGTTCCTGGCCATAGTGGAATTCATGGCAATGAGGCAGGAGATGCCCTCTCCAGAGCTGACAGCAGGGACTTAGTCACGTGTCCCCTAGTGTATCACGAGAAATATAAACAACGATGCAAAGAAATTGTATTCACGTCCAATTCACGAAACATAAACCAACTTTAAGAACAAGGCAAAATAAATAAAGCCAAAAACTGGTAAAGAGGCCACCAAGTTGCGAGTGGTTCGGCCCTTCACAGGAGTGATATCAACACACCAAAACTAACTAAATAAAACAAATTACAACAAAATTAAAACCAAAAACCTATAAAGAGGTGACTAAGTTGAGAATGGTTCGGCCGATAGGCAAAAGGTAGTAGGAAATTGTTAAAACCAATTTCTTGTTGACGTAGCACTTTATTACACAATGCACAATTAAAAAAAAAGGAGTGATATCGTATCAAAAAACCAAAACTGGTAAAAGGAGCCTCCAAGTTCCGAATGGTTCGGCCCTTCAAAGGAGTGATATCAACACACGAAAACATTCGCCCACTTAATCGCACCGAATAATACTTTGGATGTTAAATGAAAACTTGAACATTGCTACCGAAAGTAACAATGCCAATTTTCTAGTTTTCGTTTAACCTTCGAACTATTAAGCAGTGCGATTAACTTGGCGAATGTTTTGGTGCATAGATATCACTCCTAGGGCCGAACCATTCGGAACTTGGTAGCTCATTTTACCAGTTCTGGTTTTTGATATGATAAAGATCACCAAAAACCGAAATTAGCATTGACAGACGAAGAGCACAATACGGCCTCATTGTAAATGCTAGACAAGCAAGCAGGATTACGGACGAAAAAATTCAAGGGATTTAATGAATCTGGGAGCTGAACTTAAGTTTTCGGATTGGGAAAGCCAAATTATACCGGAAAGCCAAACGCTATTGAATTATACATTGTCCATACAACAGACTGATGCCAAATATACAGGGTGTCCCAAAAGTCCTAGAACAACCTCACAATTTTTTAAGGGGTTGAAAGAAAATAGTGAAACTTTGGCAATGTAAGTTTGGTTAAAGGATCTACCTTTTCGTACAACCGACATTACGCCAGCCCCCCCGGGGGGGGGGGGACCAGGGGCCCCAACTCATACATTTTCAATGGAATGGGGGGTAAAGGAATACCTTTTTGAAAAGGCTTCATTAGGCGAGTAAAATTGCCGCAACGATAGCTTCGATACGATGAGCCCATCCAAAATGGCAGCCGGTCTAACATTAGGAATTTTCTCTACATCCCTATGTTTTACTCATACCAAAGTGGTTGTAGGTGGCAGCAAAATGCTTCGTTCAATTTAGTTCGATCACACCTACAACTTTTTTTGCGGTTTGAAACCCAGAGTGTAAGCCTTAGTGCCTCCCCCGCCCCCCTTGTTCCGGGAGTAGGAAGGGGGGCACTGAGGCCCACACTCTGGGCTTCAAACCGCAAAAGACGTTGTAGGTGTGATCGAACTAAATTGAACGAAGCATTTTGCTGCCACCTACGTCCCTTTACGACGACTTTAGCATGAGTAAGACATATAGGGATGTAGAGAAAATTCCTAATGTTTGGCCGGCTGCCATTTTGGATAGGCTCATCGTAATTTACTGGCCTAATGAAGACCTTTCAAATAAGGTATTCCTTTACCCTCCATTCCATTGAAAATTTATGAGTTGAAGCCCCTGGGGCCCTCCCCCCAAGGTTTGGCGTAATGCCGGTTGTACGAAAAGGTAGATCCTTTAACCAAACTCACATTGCCAAAATTTCACTATTTTCTTTCAATCCCTTAAAAAGTTTTGAGGGTGTTCTTGGACTTTTGGGACACCCTGTACATCAAGCTAAACAATGTTAGACTAATTCTTTAACCTTATTGTAACAATATCAAAAACCAAAACTGGTAAAAAGTACCGCTAAGTTCAGAATGGTTCGGCCTTTTAAAGGAATGATATCAACGCCAAGTTAATGGCATCGGCTGATAGTTGAAGGTGAAATGAAAACTAGAACATTTTGCTAATTTCAAGTTCTTATTTAACGTCCAAAGTATTATTCGGTGAGATTAACTTGGCTAATGTTTTGGTGTATTGTATCACTCCTTTAAAGAGCAAAACCATTCGGAACTTGGCGGTCCTTTTTACCAGTTTTGGGTTTTGATATGATATCACTTCATTTTTTTTTAAATTGTGTATTAGACGCAACTCGACCAGCCTGCATATTTGTACTAATGTGGCACGTCAACAGCAGCTTGAGTGGCCATTTTTCCAGTATTTTAATTTCATTTTACTCCTTTGAGAGACCGAACCATTCTCAACTTAGTCGCCTCTTTATCAGTTTTTGTTTTGTTTTATTTTTTTTTTTATTTTTCTTTATTTATTTTATATCACTACTTTGTGAGGCCGAACCATTCTCATCTCAGTGGCCTCTTTACCAGTTTTTTGCTTTGTTTTGACATTTTGTTTGTTTTTACTGAAATGGATGTGGACACAAGTTCTTTGGCAACGTTGTTTAGATTTGTGATGACACACTAGCGTGTGTCTGGATACGCACGTCAGTATACACGTTATCATTGTCCGAACTTAAGGCGCATTTACGTTCGCCTTCGCATTCTCGCAGCTAGAAGCTAGAAATCATCTGAAATTCCAACATGACGGCGGATTTAGCTCTGCCAGTTCGAACGAAAACAGTATGTGAGTTTAGCAGCCACTGTGAAAATCGTTTCATCGGGAGGAATTCTTTATCTTATTGTCACGGATTATAAGACTGCAAGCATTTACTCAAACGATGTCGGAGTTAGATAATCCATGTAGCGTTACCATGGCAACGACACATCTGCCATCGCGATTAAATTCTAGCTGCGAGAATGCAAAGGCGAGTAGTTGCGTAAACGTGTCCAATGAAGAGACGATGCCGACAATACTAACAATGGTTATAACAATACTTACGTCCCTTGAATTTTTTCGTCAGTCATTTACAATGGGGCCGTATTGTGCTCTTCGTCTGTCAATGGTAAACTTACGCGCCCTCCCATACCATTCCCATTACACCCCAAGCTGTAAACCAGAAAAGGTATGCAGTTCGTATCGTACTGCAGCCATTCGTTCAGTTTCACAGCTGGAAGCCTTCCCGTTATCTCAGTATCGTTGAATAATCACCCTATGGAATTAACATGGGGCTGAGCGGACTAGTAGCTATCTAGGTAGGTAGTAACACTTACGCAATATTAATGAGGGTCAGATTTTGCATTGAAATCCACTTTGCCAACATTCCTACACGAGCTAATTTTTGTCAGGTGGGTCATTGCTCTCCATTTTACCACAATTTAAGCTTTTGTGCTGCATTATTATTATTATTATCGTACCTGAAATGTGCCCAACTATGCTTCAGGGTATATTAGATGCTTACACTATGGCGTCGCGCTACAATGGTTTACGTCCTCGACAATAGAATTGATGAGATGATTGTTACCTAACTTTGCGCGACACATTAGCGTGTGTCTAGATTTGATCTTTATCCATGATTTGAAAACTAAGAGTTGAACCACCAGGCTTCGTCGAGCAGATGACCGGAAGCGGTTAAGGGTTGCTAAAACCCTTTGTTTGAACCACCGCCTGGCGATAGTTTGCTGGTTTGTTTTTACAGTGTAGAGTTAGTCGATTCAAGTTCACTGGATGCAGAAATGTTTTTTTTTTAAAAAGCAGATTAACTCCCGTACTCATTAAATGTGTATTTTTTTTGGTATTATTGCTACTCTACAGTTCACAGGTTGTGCTCGTCATTTCGCAATTTTCAAAAATCCAAATGATGTATCGTAAAAATCAGCATTTGGGTTTTAATTCTACTTTTTACCACCTCGTTTATTAAATAAAATAAACAAGTAAAAAGAAATTAATGTGGATCAGCCAGCATTTTGTTAGCATACAGAAGAAATTCAACGTTTTTAATTACGAAAGCCCCGCCCGCTCTAAAAGTTGGCGCTTTCCCGCACAGCTCTGCAGCACTATGGGAAGCTTCCCGGCATCTACCAGACACATTTGTGTGGTTGTTACAATCGCCGCGTTTGAGTCCGATTTACATTCTATACATATAACAACTAGAAATAACTAAAATGTATTAAAGGACGAAACACAATGGAAACCAGCTTGTCAACAATTAATTTCAGTTTCTTTAACTTGGCTTCCTAACTCTGATGCCGAGCAAGCCAAGTGATAGAAAGCACCTGCTTTTAACTCGACCATTTCACATTTTGATATCAGGCCGTGAAACAGTAAAGAAAAAAAAACCAGTTGGGACCATTGATTCAGAGAATTTAAAGTCTGCACTATTTTTTTTTTATGTACAACAATTTTAAAAATAATGGTTTGTCCGTCGTTTATCAATATGGTGGCGTATTCCACATGGAGGATTTTATACGATTTTGTCGAGTGAAAATGGTCATAACGGGAAGAATGTACTCAGATTTTCACCATTTTAGTCCTGATTTTATTATCTTGTAAAGGGGGAGAGAGAGGATATCGTGAAGAATACTCACCCACAGTGCTATTTAATCACTACAATTATTTTGTAGGCAAAACATAATTTTGCAAAATTACTGGTAAACTGGTTAATTAGTTATCTGATAATCGTAGCTTGATCTGACTAGGATCGAACAGAGCATTCACGTTGATTTGATTGCTAATTTTGTTGCGAGCCTCTCAGATAGTTTTTCACAACTTACCCTTTTCAACGTTGGTCCCCCTTCAGCACCGCTCGCCACCGATCCCTATACGGCTTTGGAAAGTCGAAAGTCTGGATTGGACAATGCGAACTGTCATGGCGTCTTGGAAGAGGGGGAGGTCGAATATCACCAGATAATTTTACCGTAAAGTGTAATTTGAGTTTCATTCACACCTGGGGGGGAAAAAACACAATACATAAAAAAATTAGACAGATATTAATCAGTTCAAAATGCAGATTAATATTTTTTGTATTAAAAAGTTTAATGGACAGAGAGACTGTATATCATTCCATTAGTTCTTCATTTGTACGTTTCTTATGATCTTATCACGTGAGCAATTTCATTGATTACTCACTTTAGTTAAATGTTCTAAACTAAAAATGAAACCTACAATGATTTCGAAACTTTTCACTTTGATCTGCTTAAATTGAATCTCTCTCTGTTTTAACTTCCAAGTTCTCATGATTAAAAACATTGTATTTGTGATGTGCAGTATGCTCATTTTGCCCCAAGTATCGGATTCAATTTTGCTCAATTTCGGTTCAATACTAGCACGAACATTTTTGATTTATAAAAAAACTATTAGGGATTGATCAAATTCAATGTGGTTGATTTTAAAGCATTTGTTTGTATTTCTTTGTTTTCTTTTCGTGCTTCTCTATTGTCTGATCGTGTACTCCAGGGGCCCCCCCCCCCCCCATCCTTGACATTCGAAATTAAAAACAGAACTGAAATGTTGAAAAGTTGAATGCATCATTCCCGCTAAAATTTATCAAATTTTCGTTTTCTTCTCCATCATTAGCGACTGATCATTTTCTGGACTCACAGCTCCTGTCATTTTTATCGTTTGCCGTGAAAGATGACAAATCAGCGTTTTGAAGATGGAAAACTCGTGCATCTTTTTCGTAAAAGAATTATCGTTAACTAAAATTGACGATATTTCCCGTGGTAATTTGTGTGCCTTCCATCTCTCCCCATTTGGGACATAGCATTAGCCTAATTGGTAAAGATGTTGGGGAGAAGATGCCATGCACAGCAGGTTCGAATGGTACTTTCACCTCCGCCGCTTTTAGTAAAGTAGTTTTGTTTCGAGTCTCTAACGATCCACGACAAAAATAACTTACCGTGAAAGCTGACGATTGTTATAGGACGAACATTAGTCCATGCCAGGGCTCTTCAACCAAAGTAAATAAATGCTTTATTTTTAATGAAATTGTTTCTTAGATTTAAAACACTATATGATCCGTTACATTACTAAGTTTTACGATAACTAGGTCCGTCGTCACCGCCACTGGCGACATTATGGAGTGGGCTTCGCTTTCTTTGCTGTTTGGATGGTTGGCCAACTTTCTTTGCTGTTTGGA
>JAHWFP010189277.1:0-19118 GCA_023313725.1 Lithobius niger | reverse complement strand
CTTTCTTTGCTGTTTGGATGGTTGGCCAACTTTCTTTGCTGTTTGGATGGTTGGCCAAAAAGGTTCGGCCTTTGAAAGTAGTGATATCATTCAACCAGGAAAAGGCTGCCAAGGTAGCTATTTACTTAGCTGGAGAGTATCATGAAAACGTTATTGATGCATTTTTTTTCTATGAATAGTGGACAATCATCTTTAACTTTTAGTTTTTTTTTATCCCTACACCTTTCCCTATAGTCCACAATTTGAATTTCAGCTGTATCGGGATTTAACCGCAACGTGCCAAAATATTAAGGCTGGGCTGATCAGCTGTTTTCTACCCTAGCCGATTATTAAACGAAACTGGCCGATACCTAAACGATACCAAACCCCTATCCCTGATACCAAATCCTGATAACCGATCCTAGTTCCCAATTAACCGAAAACTGTAATGCTAAAGTACGTCTTTATAAAAAAATTACTTTTGAAAGCATTCCATAAATAAAACATAGCCTAAATGCACAAAATTATTTTTTTTTAATAACATTGCATGCTACAATCATTTTAAAACATAAAATCCCCAGTAAAATTTAAAATTCTGTTCTTGTTCTTGTTCTTGGATGACACGGTTTCAGAAAAAACTACTGCACCTACCTAAAATCTGAAACAGGATCTGAGCCAGAAATTTCCCTGGGCTTCAACGTTTACGGGACCCTAAACGATCCTTTTGATTGTTTTACATTGTTTTAACCATTGTATTTAGGGAACAATGCCACTCGGCAAACTCCAGATCCATTCTTCGTGCATGCAACAATCGACTGCATTTATAAACCTTAATAGCGCGACACCACAGCCGTGTAAAAGGTACACAGATTACAAACAAAAAGGTCAAGAGTGCCGTAAAAAAAGGGGTTATATGATTGAAGTTTCATTTTACTAGTTAAAATGTACACGGATACACATTTTTGATTTTTAATTAAAATAATCAAATGTACAATTCAGAAAATTGCATGTTTAAGTGCTGTTGTGCTTTACCAATCATATACGTTATGTAAAGCACAATAGCACTTAAACAGATCCAATTTTCTCAATTCTACATTTGATTATTTCAATTAAAAATCACCAATTTTTATCCGTGCTCATTTTAACAATTAAAATGAAACTTCAATCATATAACCCCTTTTTTACGGTACTCTTGACGTTTTTGTTTGTAATCTAGTGCCAAGTAACAGTAGATCATCCCATTGTAGACATCCGATTGTTAAAAATTTATTGTTAATGATAAAAAGGCGGCTCACTAGCAGACATGTGTCTGTTAACTGTAACCAATTCAAAGCATATTTTGGCATGTTGAGGATAAATCCCAATGCAACAGAAATTTTTCAAAAATGTGGAAAATGTAAGGGGAAGGGCCAGAGATTAAGAAAAACTAAAATTTAAAGGATGGGTGTCCACCAATCATAGAGAAGAAGATGCGTCAATAACGTTGTTTTTATGTTCCTGTCTAGCTAGCTGGCAAGCTAATAATATTTTTCCCATGTTAAAATCCATAGACTTTTTGCTCATGGCTAGCGCAAAGTTGAGAAGGCCTACGTACGTGAACTTTTGCACACGGATGCATGGTGATCTGAGGATGGTCCTTTTGTTGGTTTGGGGGTTGTAGGGGTCAGGACAAAGGCGTGGGAGGGTTTTGAAATTCGCCACTGGTGAATTTAAATTTCGTTTCTTTTCCAAGTTGTAACCAAAGATTTTAAGCAACAATGGCTTGAACAATCAAGACTGGTCCTTAGATTTATTGTAAAAGCCTGGACGAACTTAAAAACTGAACTGTAACGAAGGACACAATAAAGAAACATTAACGTTGCCGTGGATTGCGTAAGAATAAAGGGATGCACGTTAGATAATGGTTACGCAACAATACGAGCATAACCGAGCTAATGGGTTTTTTTTGTTAATAACCCAAAAAAAAATGCTTCGCGTTCTGCTGTTTTAGTAACAGCGACCTTCGGGGGTTTGTGCATGACTAAATGTGAACGAAATCTTGAAAAATTAAGGGGAAGTAGCAGGGATAAACAAAACAACTGAAGGGGGTGCGCTGATTGAGTGAGCGAAGCGAACGAAATCAGCGATTGTTAGTCAGTATGTGCAAAAATGGGATTGAAGCATCTTAAACAGACGGTGTAACCTTACGTACGTTCACAGTCCTATGAAAGTTGTGATATCCACCCAAAACCAAAACTGGTAGAAAAACCCGCCAAGTTTCCAAAAACGGTCGGCCTTTGAAGGTAGCGATATCATTCCACCAGGAAAAGGCCGCCAAGGTTAATCCTATTAGCTAAGTTAATCGCACATACTAATAGTTCGAAAGTTAAATGAAAACTAGATGATTACCACTACCGTACTCAAAAACTCGTTTTTTCTTTCCATTTTCGCATTTTTCGGATGCAAGCCTCCACCTAAGACGTAAGACGCAAGAACAGTGAGTGATATATCTCTCTTTGAACCTTTTTTTTTTAATTCCAGTTTTCGATTAGATCTGATCATTAAAGAAAAAATCGAATAATTGGTTAACAAAACATCTGGAAGTTGCGAAACGAGCACTAAACCAAGTTCGAGCAAGTTTTTCAATCGCCACTGGAGGGCCGCTTATTTGCCGCGCCATCCTCCAAGTGAAATGAATGGAACACTTAAACGTGAAAAAATGATAAAAGACGGGAAAGCCAAAGGCTCACAAGAAATAACTAAATACAGATGCAAACCTATTTACGTTGCCTTTTGGACTTATATGTCAGACTGCTTGAGCGGGGAATGGAACCCAGGACCTTCGAAACCGAAGGCCAAGGTCCTACCGCTGAGCCAGACTGACACGGCCAAAAGGAAACGTCCATAGGCAGCGTTTAACACGTGCATATATACATATAAACAAACACTTTCCAATCGCCACTGGAGGGACGCTTATTTGCCGCGCCATCCTCCAAGTGAAACGAATGGAACACTTAAAACTGAAAAAGAAAAAAATTGTAACGTGAAACAGTCGATTCAAACAACGTGGAGCGGCCGAAAGTAACAATTTTATCGCATAAAATACCCCATGCTCTTTGTATTGGTCTTAAATAGACGTGATTGGTTGATGGTTGCCATTTATTGGTTCCTGATTGGATAATTGCCGTTTGAAAATTCTGAAGGTATATTCCACCAGATTTTCTGACACTGATGTTGTTCGTTCCTCCCCCTAACTCCTCCGTCTATCCCACTGTGTTATTACTGTGCATCAGTGCTGAAACAGTTTGAATGATGTACTAAAGCCTGGGCTTCAGTCACATGTTCTTCCACACCAGATGACGAGATCGAAGGTGGGTTGGAGTCGACACTCGGAGTCCTGACACCTACTAGGACTTGAAAACGTGGTATCCAACACACTGTTTCATCAGCAATAACCAGGAATAAGTTAACTATGCTATTTGTGGCAATATGTGTATACTTAATCTTGATATATTTATGCTTATCAAGGACTGCTGGCACAGTATTAGAGTTTTCAATTTGTCCCAGTAGATGATGTTGAGTTACAATAGAAATGTATAGAGATTTTTCCCTTTAAACAAGCTCCAGGGCAAAATATGAACTAAAATATATACTTGACATTAACAGTGGCATTTCTTCTCTTTATATTAATGGCGTGAACTGAATTAGTTGATATCGTTAAGTGGAAGTTAAAGGTATTGTTTAGGAAAACGTTTAAAAAGTGAGTTACGTTATCTTTTACCGAATTGACAAACGACTTAGAATGCGTTTTATTTTTATACAAGCCATAAATTCTAATTGATATGACGAACGTTCTGATAATTTCTTTCCACAGACTCCGTAAAATCAACATGTTTCACATACATGCATGGACGGTTAAAGAGGGACGTTCCACTATACTGCGATGCCATCTGTCATCCACCACATCATTAAATGCAGCAAGCAAAGAAATGCTACCACGTTTTCAAATAAAGAAACCGAAGTTTAGTTCCTAATTAAATTCCTATGGAAAAATACATGTGGTACATTTTCGGGCAGTAAAGAGCGAGGTGTAACAGAAAATAGACGGCGTCCCCGATACAATGTTAACATTTACAACTATAGGGAACATTTAGCCTTAATTAGAGTTCACATTTTTGCCCTTGACTTGGTTTTGAAAAAGAGGCTGAAAGCATACACGTTTCTTTGTTTGCCAAACATATTAACCTGATAATTTTAGCATTGCATTCCTCTAATGTGATGTCTCGCTGGAGGTTTTTTCGTTGTCTGTAGATGCCTGCTTGCTAGACACTTCTGCGCATGCGCAGACCTCCCTATATAAGCGAGAGCGAGGACGGTCTCTACATTCATTTTCCTCCAGAGGTTCCTGCGCGTCACCTCGTCTCGCTCCTTTCGGACAGTATTTTGTATTCTTTTAGTCATCTAGAATGGAAGCTGCCCTTTCGGTCATCGCTCCCATCTCGGATGATGCGCTCTCTCTCTCGACGGCCCCGGCCAACTACGATACCCGATGCACGCCCGACCCAGAGCGGTGGTTGCATGTCGCCAACAACGAAGACGACTCTCCCTTGCAAGACGGCCAGCGTACTCCTCAGCCTCCCGACCTTTCGGCCTTGTCTGAAGACCTTAAACACGCCAAGTTGTTTTTCCGTGAAGCCAAACGTAAATTCAAGAAAGCCTCGTCACGAGCCGGCCTTTCGGTCATCACTTCTCCATTGGATCTATCATCCAAGTCATCCCGCAGAGAACACAGTGTGACCCGCAGCGAAGCACATGTCCTAGTTGACTCTGTTTTCCGTCGCTATGCCGAGAAGATGCCAATGCCTCCCCCGAGTCGACACACAGGATTAGGTTGCGTCCCCAACAAGTCACGAGAGCCGAAAACACCTTTTGCACACCTCTGACGTCATCCCTAACAAACGCAGACAACAAGATCCTCTTTTGGTCAACGCCAAGGCGCCAGCCCCCACCGCTCAAAGCCATCCCGATCGCACGCCCCCGGCGAAACACATCCACTTTCCGGAGGACTACACAGAAGACCCAACTACCCCATTGGCCTCTCTTCTTAAAACCGTAGAAGACACCGTCCCAGATTGTTTTCTTTACAAACCAACCGAGTTAACCAACGCACCTGTCATCAACAGAGGTCTCAAGACCGGTTTCGGTTTCGCTTTGCGCGAATAGGACACAAAATCCCGCAACCTCTTCACCCTCCTCTACACCCTCCTCACCTGCCTGCTTCAAAACGGCGGCTCCCTTCTCGGCAAAGGTGAGCCCTTGATCCTCGACACGGAAGCCCCAGCCCCACGTCCCGGCCGGGAATCAAGCATTACCGACCACACGGTAATGGTGCTACCAACCCTAAAAACTTCTACACCTATTGCGAATGCGAATTCCTTTGCAGCGAAGTGAAAATGGATTTCGGCGCAGCCCTTTCCATCTCCAAATGGATTGAAGTCCCTTCTTTTGTTTTATACGACAACGACAAATGTCTTCGTCTAAGTCTACGTGCCGCTTCACAAGCCGATGTCCTGAACACGGCCGTTAACGCTCTTTGCGAGAAGCTTTCGGCCAAGCTTTTGCCCTGAAGAAATTCGTAACCTATCAACACTTATCTCACAACTTTTCCATAAAGCAAGTTTTGCAACCTACCATTCTGTCAACTGTGCCACATGAGCACTGCTCAACAACACTCTACTATTAAGAGAAGCAGCTCTCAAGTCAGCTCACGATCTAATGATTCAACAAAGCACCGCTTACGAAACTAACCCATCCTTGAGTCCGACACACTCTTCCGCGGCATCATCCCATCACTCGCCCCACATCTGGACATCTCCCAAACCATTTCGTCAAGACAAACAACCATTTCGTCTTTCGGTCGACCAAAGCAAACTAGAATCAAGGCAACCGCATGCCCGAGACGACACAATCTCTCCCCCGCAACACTCGCAACGACAGCTCATCCACCAAGCTCCAGCCCTTTCGGTCAGACCGACAGCCACGACCCCGTTCGAATCAACAACACATCCAGAAACGCGCAGCAACTCCCGACCGCCGTAGCCGTTACTCTTCTCCCGGCGGCCGCAGCACCAACCGCAAACAATGACGCTCAACAACTCTCCCGCTTCCCAGTCGGGGCGAGACTCCGCCATTTTTTTCCGGCCTGGGAAACGCTCACACGCAACCCTCAAGTCCTTTCGGTCATCAAAAACGGCTTTCGGCCGACCTTCATCACAAAACCACCGCTTGCAACAAGCCCTCCGTGGAACTTCACGACTCCAGTCTCCCATGCCCTAATGGCCGAAATATCTCTTCTCCTAGCAAAAAAAGCAATAACCAGATGCCAGAACTCGGGACCGGGCTTCTACAGTGCCATTTTCACAAGCCCGAAAAAACAGGCGGCTTACGGCTAATTTTCAACATGAAACCACTAAACAAATTCATAGACAATCCTCACTTCAAGATGGAGACCCTAGACACCATCCGCCTGTCCTTCAAACAACGACTGGACGATATCGATAGACCTAGAGGACGCCTACCTACATGTTCCACTCCACCCATCTTCAACAAAATTCTTCCGCTTCATCTATGACAAGCAAGTGTACAAATTCCGCTGTCTTCCTTTTGGTTTAAACGCAGCCCCAACGCACCATGATTCTAAAACCTATACTAGCCTTTCTCCACCAACACCAATATCAAAGCAAGCGCATATCTCGACGACTGGGCCCTTCACAACCAAGACCCCATTCTGCTCTCACAATACAGGGATTTCACCATCAACCTCCTAAATCGCCTGGGCTTCGGTGTAAACTACCCCAAGTCACGTCAAACTCCTCAACAGGAATTCACGTTCCTCGGAGCCTTATTCAATCTGTCATCGGCCCAAATCTCTCCATCATTCGACAGAGTAGAAGATCTCCTACGGCACATCCGTCTATTCCAAAACCAACAAGCCTTCTCCCTCCGAGAACTAAACTCCCTCATCGGGAAAATGGATTCAATGGCGGCTCTCATTCCCTACGGACGATGGATGGTGAGGCCATTCCACCACCACAGAATCAACGACTGGTCAAACCCGAACCTTAACCCGGCTTACCCATTCCAGTTCCACGAAGATTTCCCTCTCAACAGCCTACTTTGGTGGACAGACATCACGAACCTCACCAAATCGGTCTCACTCCACGAACCTCCCCCCCCCCCCCAACCACATCATCTTCACAGACGCCTCAAACCATGGCTGGGGAGCACATTTAAACAACCTGGAAATAGCAGGCACCTGGCAGGAAAACAAACGTCGACACATCAACTTTCTCGAATTGAAAGCAATCCTTCTCGCCATACAGCACTTTCTTCCGATCATTTCAAACCAAGTAGTCCAAATCCAAGCCGACAACACCACGGCCCTAGCCTACATAAAGAAAGAAGGTGGAACGAAGTCCAGGCTTCTACACAACCTGACGTCCGAAATTCTAAATCTCTGCATCCAGAACAACGTCACGTTACTTCCCCTCCACATCCCAGGGAACAGGAACGTCATTGCAGACTCTCTCTCCTGTCGCTCTTCCCCCACAGGAGAATGGTGCCTGAAGAAGTCCATCTGCGAATATCTCTTCACAATCTGGGAAACACCTGTGATAGACCTATTCGCCACGAGGCACAATGCCAGACTTCCCCACTACATCAGTCCGATCCACGACGACCAAGCCCTAGCAGTCGACGCCCTGACCTACCCGTGGTACAACCTCTACGCATACCTGTTTCCCCCGTTCAAGCTACTCCCACAGGTACTGCAGAAAGTGGACGAAAGCCAAAGCTATTCATCCTAATAGCCCCTTTCTGGCCATCGGCCTCGTGGTTTCCACACCTTCTTTCTATCTCTACTAATCGACACCCCAAGAAGCCTCCCTCTTCTTCCAGACCTGCTATCTCAACAAAAGGGTTCGAAGCTTCATCCAAACCTACCGAACCTAAACCTTCACGCGTGGCTACTATCATCAAACTCCTCGAAAAGGCAGGAATTCATGAAGACGATGCCTCTCGAATCGCCTCAAAAGCCACAAGAGACTCAACAAACAAGATGTATTACAGACACTGGTCCAAATGGTTTCATTGGTGCTACACAAGGGAAATTAATCCAATCAACCCCCTCTCGTCCTGAACTATTAAGATTCTTCACCGATCTATTCGACATCGACAAACTCAAAGGCTCAACCATCCTTGTCGACCGCTCAGCTCTAAACTCAGTTTTTAAGGCAGCAAACAAAACCGAATTTTTAGATGACCGCAACTCCGCCCTCCTTCGAAAACGACCGGTCAACCAGAAGGCAGCTCATCTCTGACTGGGTCCTCTCCATCGTCCTACAATCCGTAATGGAAGCGCCTTACGAACCTATGCAAGACAGCTCCCTTCAGCTCCTAACCAGGAAGACTCTGTTCCTTGTCACACTGGCTGCCAGCGCCCGCTGTTCTGAAATTCAAGCGCTATGCGCATACCCTGCCTACTGCCTATTCGGACCAAACTTCTCCTCAGTAACCCTCTACCCAAGAGCAGGATTTCGAGCCAAAACACAAAAACCTTCAGAATCTCCTAAACCCATCACCTTCCCAGTCCTAGCAAGCCTAGCAGGCGATGAACCAGAACGACTACTATGCCCCATTCGCGCTCTCCGCTTCTACCTCACCAGAACTCAACACGAAGACATTCGCACAGGCAGAAACCAACTGTTCCTACCCGTTGACCTCCAATCAGGAGAGACTTCAGCTGCCATGATCTCCCGTTGGATTAAGAAAACAATCGACATCGCATACGATAAAGCCAACTTAACCAGAGAGAGAGCAACAGCACACGAGGTTAGAGTGATCTCCACTTCATGGGCACACCATAACACCATACCCATAGAAGAAATCCTGCAAGCCGCATCCTGGCGCCACTCAACAACTTTTACCTCCCACTACCTGAGGAACATGTCAAGAGAAGAAAAGGGACTACACCGGCTGGGACCAATCGTCGCAGCCAGAACTGTGGTCAAGCCCCCGTAAGTACACTCAGAACAAAGCAGAAGCAAGCCGTCCATAGAAGGAAGCAAGCCATCCATATAAGGAAGCAAGAACCCTCGCAAAAACAACGGTCCTTTTCAGGGCCACCAATCCCTACGAAAGAGACCCAAATTCCTGTTTCATCACTCTGTTCTGAATAAAGTGCGAATTTTTATTACAATTTTGGGGGAAAGCCTGCTTGCAACCCGGGGCGCCCCGTAAGGACGGTGCCCGCCACCATCTCTTGACCAGGTTGGCTGATAATGCTAAAATTATCAGGTTAATATGTTTGGCAAACAAAGAAAGAACATTTTGCCGGCCCCCAGCCAGGCCGGCTAAAAATGGTTTCTTTTTTGCCTAAACGTACTTAACCTAAGCCCGCCCTGCCTCCTCTCGAGTCACCGCCTGACAGATTGAGAGGAAATAAATGCCGAGACCGTCCACGCTCTCGCTTATATAGGGCGATCTGCGCATGCGCAAAAGGGTCTAGCAAGCAGGCGTCTACAGACAACGAAAAAACCTCCAGCAAGACATTACATTCGAGGAATGTAATGCTAAAATTATCAGGTTAAGTATGTTTAGGCAAAAAAGAAATCTTTTTTAGCCAGCCTGGCTGGGGGCCGGCAAATGTTCTTTTTATTTGTAGTTTAATTTTGCCAAACCCACGAAATTTTCGAGAGTCCTTCAAATGTTAGGGCAAATTTGTTTCTGTGCAAAATAATAAAGACACAGGAGCTTATAAAGTGTTCCATTAGGAGCGTTCAAGGAGGTTTGCTTGCTCTCTCCCTTGACCAATCACAGTGCCCGACACATCTAATTTTTGCACTGCAAAATGCATCAACCATATAACGAATTTTTTTCCTGTGTGGCTCGGTGGCAAATCCAATCGAGTTTAAACAACAATATAATTTTTATTTCAATATATTGGCTGCAAATAAAAAGGTCTATCGAATTTAGTCAAATGATAGATATAGTTCTTCATTCTTTTTTCCTTAGCCAAGCGCAACTAATGCTCACAATGTTCGAATTTTTTCGTGTTGATTTCCTAGTGATAAAAGAGTGGCAAGTCGAGTTTCACTTTAAAGAGAACCCATTAATTTAAGGAGCCTTTCATTTCTTTAGCGTGCATAGACGGCAACCTTCCGATTCTGATAGGAATTCAGATGGGAAGAGTGTTGATAGCCATCAACCGATTAGAACAGTTGGATTACAAGCCAGTTGGAACCAGAGTGAAAGAATGTGCATCTCCCCCTTCTTTATCTCAAGTACATGGGAACTTTGAAGAAGATTTAATAGTCTAATGTCCGTCCCATCGTGTTGGACTTGGCGAAGAGAGATTATTCTCGTGTAATGAAGATAGACTTTGCACTTGATATCTTGAAATACTTGAAAAACACTTTCTCCCTAACCTTTGTCTTAAGGGAGTATCCGATACGTTATAAGCCTATTCTGTAGTATCCAGTTTGTTATTATACGAAACAGGTTTGGGCACTACAGGCGGAGCCAACTGAAATTTATTTTTAATTCATATCTATGTTGATTTGTATGACTTTAGCATAATTGTTAACGTTCCTCATAACCTGGGCCTTATTATAAGGCAAACACTAATATAGCGAGTTTTGACAATGACGAATTGTACTTAGAGGCCCCCCAATGCCTTTCTCTTACATTTTACTGATGTAACGAACCAATGTCAAAATGAGATCTATTTTATGCCCATTTAAAGTAAGAGCTTAGGCTTACAAGAGTCTCTGATATTTAAATGAGTAAGGGTTTTAAAGGAGTATCTCCATTTCATAAGAATAAGAATAATTTAATTTGCACTAACACGAATGGGAACGAGGAAGAGACGATGCCACTGACACCCCGCCTAAGTTCAGAAAGTGTTTAATTGCTGTATTAATTTAAACTATCCAGTTAGAAGGTAGAAAGATTCTGCTCCAACTCTGATTTTAAATGTTGCAAACCAGCTTTGTCTGGTGTCCGGAGTTGTACAATCCTCTGTAGTCTCCTCTTAAACGAAATTTAATCATGGTTAATTCGTCCAGTTTTCTATGAAGTGTTCACCCAGTTTTCTGCTTTTTAACGCTTAGGTCCCAGTGTTAGTGAATGGTAACTCATCCCTTCACTGCCCTACATAATATTTCTGTGTTAGTAAAATTTATATTTATTATATATTCATTTATAACCCAAATGGTTTTGTCGTTGGAGGGCCCAATATTTTGTTCGTGCACCCCTTTTGGAAAAGACTAATTTTCGCCACAGGAGCGCCACCATCGCTCATCACTATGATCACATTTTTTTTCTGTCAACAACACAGAGTAGCAAAATAATCTTGAAGCCGTTCCCCTCTCTCCTAAGTGCAGATGATTCTTCATCGATTTTCTGAAGTGCTTGCTGCCACACACAATGCATAAAGATCAACAATGCCTTTAAGACCTCCTTCCCTTCGATGTGCGATGACCTGCATGATCTACTAAAACAACAGGACTTTGGCAACAAACTCGAGAGGTTTGCGTTGTGCATTTGACTTCCTTCTCTCTGGTCTGGCTCGAGCGAACGTGCAAGAGATACCAAGTGATAACAATTCCTATAAACTGGAAAGCAAGACCTTTGCAAACTTGACTTATCAAATGTCGAATGGATGAGCGTGTTTGCTCTCTCCCCAGTTGAGCCACTCTAAAGCCTTCTCTAAAACCTCTCTTGTCGTTTTTAGATTAACGTTTTTGATTATGTTTTCAGTGGTACTTCAAACGGCCTTCCTTAGCGAGGGTTAGTTAGGTGTGTGCCTCGACAGAAGATTATTAACACTTTGACCACCATCATCTTTGTTTGCGTTGATAACTTACTTTTGATTAAAGTTGCATTGGGTTTTTACCATTTCTTTTCCTTCAGCAATCTTTATTATAAAGGCTAGTAAACTTGGACTAGCGCGATATCATCTTGTCAGTTATCTAGCACTAGAAGTAAGCAGAGTTCTCTTCACTTCTCAACAATAAGGCCGTGCGATACACGATTTAAATGTACGAAGCCTTGTCAGTTTACACATGGATGTTTATTTGTATTCGTTAACTTTATTTGACACATCAAAGTGCCAATAGGGCATGTAGTGGATAACGGGAGCTAACAAACAGGGAAGTTGAACAATAAATGTTTGGCCATATTATAGCTCTGTGCATTACACCCTACGGCATATTACAGCATATTGGTGAATTTATGAATTACAAAATGCATTATTTAAGTCGCTGAGTAATCAGTCGGCTAATCGGTTGCTACACAAATATAAAAAACAAGGTTGTCATGTTGGCTAGCTCTATAGTCGAAGCAACGGTCTAAGATGCAACTAATCAAAGAGACGAGTAAATGCTGAAGGTCTGGAAGACTTCACTCATTCTTCATGTTTAACTCGATTCGATTTGCTCTGTCGGTTAGTTTGTCTGTCTGTTTAGTTCCGCAGTCACGGCGATGTAGCCATGTTCATCGACATAAGGCTGAACGGCGCAAGTACTTTGTATTGCAGTGGATTGGAAGAGTAAAGTTGCAAAAGGGCAAATACAGGAAGCGAGCAGTCCCCCAGGTCCATGGGAAGTCTGAGAGCTATTCGAAAAGAACCCTGCGGAGCCACTTTGAGACGGTTTTCATTGCTGGCATTTTAATAAAATGTTCCTAAACTTTCGAAACTCATACACAGGCTCTTGATCACGTGTATAAAACGTTTGATACCTCGTTGGAAACCTAACCTACATTAAAATTACATCATTATCCTTTGTCACATGGTTGTCTTGTTTGGAAATATTTTTGACCTGGCTTCCATATTCGAAATTCTTATTTTACTCCTTTCGGACATCTTTCCAAATTATCAGTAATAGTGATAACTTTAAGATCAAGCCGAGTCCAAATTTTTCTTATGGTAACTGCAGAAGTGTTTCTGAACTTAAGAAACTGTTGTGATTCTTTCTTACCACCCCTCGAAAAAAGAACATGCAAAATTAAAAATTTTCCCTCCTTCTTCATTTCGCATATGAATCCACAAGTGGCTCAGCGGTCAATTGGCTGTGTCAGTATGGCTCAGCGGTAGGACCTCTGCCTTTGGGTTCAAAGGTCGTGGGTTCGATTCCCTGGTTAGGCAGTCAGACGCATAAGTCCAAAAGGCAACGTAAATAGGTTTGCATCTGTAATTATTTGAATTCCAGGTAGCAGTCGTTGAAGTTGTTTATATCCGGCAACACTTCCTCTACAAACTCTGTTCTTCAAAACACGATGTGAATGTGGCAGACTTGGTCTTGAATCAAATTGACTTGGAGTTTAAAAAGAGGTCGGTGGGTAGAATCGTGTTTTGGGGCTGAATGATCTGTATTCCCTTCTGCAGAACAGAATGTAGGAAGAGGTGCTGTATACCTTTGGATGGGAGCGCATCATAGTTTCATCACATAGAGGAAGTGCTGCATGGCTGTACACTGTACTTCAGAGGCATAACTTCTGTCCAGTTTACTATTTTTTTTTTATCAAAACAAGATTAGACTTAAGACAGTTGTCCTACCCAAGCCACTTGTTAGGCTGCCTACTAAATATTTAAATTTGTGCCGCAAATACAAAGTTTTACCATTCTCCTGCGTACTTGAGAAAATATCAAGAATGTCAAAACCAGTACTTTAAACTGGCTTAAGAGATTGAGATTCAACACGAGCAAGATGTTATTCGTGATGGAATTTGGTTTCTCTTTTTAAATTCGTTAAGTGTAAAACAGCTTCGAGGCAGACCATTCCTCCTTTACAGGTTAATGGTGTGTTTTTTTCGTAAATGACCTACATAAAGCACACATCCTTTCAGATTTATTTTCAAACAATTTCATTTTAGAAACTACTAATGAAGTAAACAATGCGTGCAACACAGTTTTTTTTTCTCGGTTCAGTCTGTTTTAAGTATTTTATCTACTATCAAGCCTACCTAGATGTTCTGTTGACCAAGATGGCTACTCACAATCTTCAAGGAAATTAGATTTCACATTTCCAAAACTTTCTTTAATTTTTAATCTTTACATCTGGTAAATTGCCCAAAATTTGGAAGACTGCCCGTGTGATACCTATTTACAAGAAAGGAAAATCATCTGTTTCTTGTAATTATTGGCCAATTGCCCTAACCTGTGTTCCATGTAAGGTTATGTAATGCATTGTTTACAATATTATGTTCTCTTTTATCCACGAAATAATATTATGTCTAATGATCAATTCGGTTTTGTTCCTAGTTAATCAACCACCCTGCAATTGCTTTCGGTTCTGGAGCAGTGTACCAGCTGTGTGGATGATGGTATTCCGGTTGAGGTTATTTACGTTGATTTTGCCAAGGTGTTCCGAGTCTATTGTACACAACAAGCTTATCGCAAAACTTAATCATTACGGCTTCATTCATTTTGCCAAGGTGTATGAGTCTGTTGTACACACCAAGCTTATTGCAAAACTTAATCATTATGGCTTCAGCTACTTATAGCCGAATTTCTTTGTAATTGCAGTCAGTCTGTGGTGGTGAACAAAGTCTCTTCTTCTTCATCCCTGGTCAATAGTGCTGTTCCTCAAGGATCAGTATTGGGACCTCTACTATCCATTCTTTTTATTAACAACCATACCACTACCAATAAATCCGTAGACTTGAAAAAGTTTGCGGATGATGTGAAATCCGCCTGTGCTGTAATTGATGATTCAACATCGACTGAACTTAGTAGCGCTAGTAGTGAGCTCGTTTCCTGCGCAAAAAAATGGCAGCTCTACCTATTGCTCCAACTAACTGCAGTACTTTTCACGTTGGCCGCTCAAACGATGCCATGAGTATTCCCTTTTTCACGCATATAGTAAAAAATGCACGCCAGAGAGCTGCGATCATTAAAAAGGTTTTTACTTCTGGCGACAGAAAAACCTTGGTGTGGGTATTTAAAGTCTATGTTCGACCTTTGTTTTAGTACGCTAGCCCTGCCTGGTCACCTACCAAGTAGGTGATATTGATGCATTGGAATCGGTTCAGAGACATTTTACCAAGTATCTTCCAGTTTCCAGAACAAATCTTAGAGGCTTCGTATTCGAAATCTGGAGTCACCTGAACTGGGTCGACTCCGAACTGACCTCCGTCTCACTTTTTCTTTACTGTACCGCCTCGTCGACTTTACTTTTTCTGTGTTTTTTTTAAATTACGCCATAACGACAGAATCCGTGGTAACTCTTTTAAACTGATTGTAAATAGAAATAATAGCGATTGTCGCAAATATTTCTTTCCAAATTGTGTAGTAAAACTATGGAACAGTCTATCTGATGAATTTGGTGCATTGCAGGTTGATCCTGCATTTCTGGCTTGTTCTGTTGTGGACACTCAGCATTAGATGGTGTTTTATTTTTGCCATAATGATTGTGTTTTATTTTTTTTATGCTTTAGTCTTAATAGTGACTCAGGTTTTTGTAGTCGATGATTTATAAACTTGCTATCATTGTTTTAACTGCTTTTGTGTGCCCATATCGGGTTTTCAGATCTATGTTTGTATTTTACCATCGTACTTAATTAGTACTTCATATTTACATTTTTATTCATTTCATGTACCTTCCTTTTACCCTTCAAACCTTTCTAAGCAACTGGCGATGCCATCCGGGGGCTTAATCATCCCTGACGGGTCTAACCTTGGTGGCAAGGCAGACGGACCCCATCCTTCCTCCTTTGCCCTGTTTCTTCTTCCCCTCATTAGACAAGTAGTGCACACAGAAGCTTTTAACTGTTATTTTATAGCTTTTATGGTTCATTCCAGGCCTGTTGCAAATTTGCAACGAACGTTTATTATTATTATTATTATTATTATTATTATTATTATTATTATAAAGACAGAAAAAAGAAAAGAGGATCTGGTTAAATAATTCGAAAACGACTTACTTGTGACAGTTATTGAAAAAAAATATATAAGTGACGTTTAAAAAGAAGCAGGGGTTTGGGGAAGGAGGATACTCTGAAAAAAAGAGTGGATAGAGTAGGAACCTTTATAATAATCCACCCAGACGCGACTAACTCCATATGACCCAGTTATATTTGAATCAATGGAGCCAGCCTTAAAAAAAATTGAGTGTTAGAGTGGTCTACAGCCTGGTTGCACTGAAATCTTAGCTTTCCCTTTCCAGGGCAGGAGGGTTGGGGAATGAAGAATGCAGGAGAAGGAAAGAAAAATTAGCTTGCTGTGGGCCCTATTTCGGATGAAAAGCTAATAAGAAATATGCAGAGAGAAGTTGTTTATATGATTCGTTGCGAAGAGAGGCGGGGGATTGACTTTTGTGTCACTTGTTTGGATGTGCTCCATTGTGTACGTAATCAGGGTGGTGTTTGTGGCAGTTCTGTACCTTCCCCCCCCCCCCCACACACACACCATAGGGACTGGAGGAGAACACTCGGGTACGGATTTCACACTACTAAATTCGTCTCGCGCTTGGCGCACGCTCACCATTTCACACAACTAAATTCGCTTCGCACCAGCGCGCGCCGGCAGCTTATTTGTGAGCCAGCTTGGTCGCTACAGCAAAGCGGGCTCGCACATGCCGAGGGATTATCTTCGCGTATTATCTGTCTACCCGCACAAAAGACCTTTCTTTCTCGTGCTGTTCCTCTTCTCAGTCCTATTGTTGCGGGATAAGGACTGCACGAGTCACCCCTCCACTAGATGCAGAAAACACGGCTGCTGCGAATTTTTAAATGTGAAATCCGAAACGTGGCACGGCCGGACGCGAGACGAATTTAGTAGTGTGAAATCAGTATAGTAAATGGAGCCATTAACCTGTGCAGCACTTGTTTAATTGGCATAAGGAAGGGCAAATAGTAACACTATTTAAATCAATCGTTGTTCCGTTTCTTTCTTTTTTGATTTACTCTTATGTATTGGCCTGCATCATTGGGTCCAAAATGGTTTCACACCGCATCAACACCCTTAGACCTTTCTATCTTTTTTTTGTCTTTAGGTGATGCACAACTAAGAGCATACAGATTAAATCAATGATCGCTTGTGTGACAGAGAGGTAGGCAGATTCAATCATGTTCTTTCGGCATGTATGGTTAGCAATTCCAAACGACCTTTACAATTTTAATAAATGCAGGGTGTTCCAAAAGTCCGAGAACATCCTCACAACTTTTTAAGGGGTTGAAAGAAAATAGTGAAACTCTGGCAACGTAAGTTTGGTGAAAGGATCTACCTTTTCGTACAACCGACATTACGCCTGCCCTCCTTGCACCAACTCAGAAATTTACAAGGGAATTGGGGGGGGGGATAGATGAATACCTTATTTTAAAGGTCTTCATTAGGCGAGTAAAGTGCTGCAACGATAGCTTCGATACGATGAGCCCATCCAAAATAGCAGACGGTCAACTATTAGGAATTTCTCTGCATCTGTATGTCTTACTCAGGCCAAAGACGTCGTAAAGGGACGTAGGTGACAGCAAAATGCTTCGTTGGATTTAGTTGGATCACATCTACCAAGTCTTTTGCGGTTTGTGCCCGGGGAGGGGGACACTGAGGCTCACACTCTGGGTTTCAAACCGCAAAAGACGTGGTTTTCATCCAACTAAATTGAACGAAGCATTTTGCTGCCATCTACGTCCCTTTATGACGTCTTTGGCTCGAGTAAGACATAGGGATACAGAGAAAATTCCTAATGTTTGACCGTCTGCCATTTTAGATGGACTCATCGTATATCGAAGCTATCATTGCGGCACTTTACTCGCCTAATGAAGACCTTTCAAATAAGATATTCATTTACCCCCATTCCATTAAAACAATTTCTGAGATTGGGGATGCATCGAATACAAAATTTGCCGAATACCGAATATACAACCGAATACCGAATATAAAACCGAATAGTTAAACTGCCGAATACCCAATACCGAATTATTCGGTTCTGTGCCGAATAATGGCCGAATTGGCCGAATACCGAATTATTCGGCCGAATACTTGACCGAATACCTGTAATTTAAACATATTTGATCATTTTTTCCTTCTTTTAGAAATGTCAGAAGACAATTCCTCACAAACCAAAAACTAAATGCTTCGCTAAACGTTCTTACATTCACACAATTACATAAATTTATACTAAAAAATATTCGGCCGAATACCAACAAATCTTTACACTATTCGGCCGAATACCGAATATTACTATTCGGCCAAAACCAGTATTCGGCCGAATACCGAATATCACTATTCATCCAAAATCAGTATTCAGCCGAATACCGAATAGCACTATTCGGCCAAACTCAGTATTCGGCCGAATACCGAATACTTGAATTTTTGGCCGAATACCGAATAATTACCGAATATTCGGTGCATCCCTATCTGAGTTGGGGGCCTTCCCCCCCCCCCCTAAAAGGGGGCAGGCATAATGTCGGTTGTACAAAAAGGTAGATTTTTTTACCAAACTAACATTGCCAGAGTTTCACTATTTTCTTTCAACCCCTTAAAAAGTTGTGAGGATGTTTTCGGACTTTTGGGACATCCTGTATTAGTACTGAAAGGGGCCGAAAGGGGCCAAGCCTTGCCCCTATACACTTTGCCTTGGCTTTATCTGGGCAGTAGATTCAAAGTCAGAGGGCATACCAGTTAAATAAAGATATTGCTCTTATTCATTTATTCTTTACTTTAATACTAAAGTCGAGTTTAAAGTATATTAATAAACAAAAACGGAACGTTAAATGTTTAGAGTAAGAGGCTGGTAAGCATTAGACCCTTACTATCCGGTGGTTAGCTTAGTTCTAGTCTATTCGGACAGAACGTGTGTATGAATGGTTGTAGCAGGTTTTCTTTTTTCTTAGAATATTGTTATGGAACTTTAATAACACAATTTTCTTGTGAAGTTTGGCATTTTGTCTTTTGATGCTTTAGAATTTTTTATTATATTTCGTAGATTTATGGTAGATGATTACCATAATGCTCTCTGCTACGAATATGCTGGCATGTTACTAAATTGAAAAATAATTTTCGACGTAAAGCAAAGCAGGAAACGTATAACCATACTACCACTTGATCATCGCATGAGTCTTTGCAAGAGGATTTCCAGTTTTTCGTCAAAATGTATTTATTG
>JAHWFP010189276.1:0-40224 GCA_023313725.1 Lithobius niger | reverse complement strand
TTGAGAATTTATGGAGGTGGTACCATGATCGGCATTAATGACCCCCCACCCCCATAATGTCAGGGTTCACGGTCCCTTTCTAAAAACCAGCTTTTTTCCCGTGTTTTTAGTATGAATTTACTCAAACACTAAATAGATCACTTAAACCAATTAGGTTTGCAGAGACTTCGATGGCTAGTTGCCCAAACTCATGTAAGTGTTTTCGTTGATTGGCAGAGTTTTTGTTAACTTAAAGTGACAAATTCTAAATGGCAGATTTGATTCTAAGTCGCACTTAGGAAACATAGTCTGGTAGTTAGTGTCTGGAAACATAGTCTGTTTTGTGTAATTCCCGCAGTTTGCACTTAATAACAGGTTCTTGCGAGTTCCTGGCAGAACTTTTTCTTGTCGAAATTGTTATTCTTTGCACATAACATGTAAAGGTTGAAACTGAATTTAATATAAATTCTTGTCAGATTTAATGTAAATCTCGTGTTGCTGTAATTTAAAAGCTTTCTTGTTGATGCTAGTTGAAATGTAAATACTTGCTTTTTATATTTGCCTGTCATTTAATAAACCCAGAATTTGTGAAACGTCAGTTGTTTACTAGTACGATTAATTGCTAGACTTAATTAATTAAGAAAACCACTTATTACTTAAAGTCAGGACTGCAATTAACCACCCACCTGGTGGCAGCGAATACCCCCCCTTTAAAGTTGATTAGTTAGCCTACACTGTTACCCATACTGGGCCAGTAGTACATGTGTGCTGTTTCCTGAAAAGTAAAAACCGCCACCGCAACTAATAATTTAAGGGACAAAACCACATGGATGTCGGCGAGGCTACAAGCACCTAGAGGATCGTAGCTTCGGCCGCTACAATCTGGTGGCAGCGGTGGGATGAACAGGTGCTGTTCCGTCAAGCGTTTCCCCCCTGCCATGCTACTACAGATGAACAGCTCTTCAATCTGTCAAGCCGCAACTTGGACGTAAGTTGCAAGAAAAAGATGTCCGGGACTCAGTTACTATAGTCCCCCGAAAAAGACGCCTGCATTGCCGTTACAAATCAATGCTTTCCCCGCCCCAGTGACCACGCCGTTCCTGGAGGCATCCCCTGCCTGCATCAACCCGTAACCAGTGAGGAGAAACCGGCCAAGACGGACGCGGTGCTCCCGCACAGACGACTGCCCGCAGATGAGACAACCATCGCCGCAGTAAACCAGATCCAGAGACGTTCTAGTACGACGCCCGTGGAATTCAGTATCGTCGATCGACGGTGGGACGATTGACCAGATGTGGATAGACAGACCGCACAGTGATTGTGTTTTCTGGGTAAGTATGCATAGGATATGCTTTGGCCTGCCAAGCCTAGTGTTGTAGTTAGAAACATTTATGTATTTTAATTATTTATACACCAAAGCTAGGGGTCGTTAAAAGGTGTTTTCCATTGCTAAAGCTTACTGGATTAAGATGAGAAGCGTTTAAATTCGTGCTCAGTCTTAACGTAAAGTTAAAATTAATTTGCGGCTGCAATTTAATTCCGTGACTCATTTATACAAGCTGTATTTTTGAATGTAAGGTTAAAATTTCCCGAAATGGCTACTTTCGACGAAATTGTAGATGGTCTTAAAAACAAAGAGCTTAAGAAAGCATGTTTGGACTTGGGTTTAGCAGTAAGTGACTCTAAACAAATATCACTTAAAATATTACGTGATGCAGTTGACGATGACAAAGTTTCTTTAACTGAACTTGCTGACACGCTAGAAAGTGCCATGGAAAGGAGAGATTTAGCCATCCAAGCTAAAAAAGAAATAGCTCTTAAAGAAAATGAGTTGTTTTTAAAAGCCGAAGAATTAAAGTTAGAAGCTTTAAAAATTGCCGATGCGGATAAACGCAGGGCCCACGAGCTTGCATTAATTGATCAAGAAGCACAAATACGTGACCGTGACGCTCAATTAAAGCAGCAAGAAGCGCAAACTAGAGAACGCTCTAGCGCTCAAGAGCTACAAAAGCTCGACAAGCAGATAGAATTAGCCAGGCTAAATGCTGCTAATCTTAGTGTTAGTTCTGGCCACACAAGTGGTACAGCAACCCCTACCTCACCTAGAATTCCAGTAAGCAAACCCGGCAAAATTGCCGATGTTGTACGTTTAGTGAATAGATGGACGTCCGACTCAGAAATTAACAGTTTCCTTAAAATTTATGAGAGAACTATGTTAACACAGAAAATTCCCAAAGAGGAATGGGTGGTAGGCTTACAACCTCTTTTAGGTTCAGTATTAATTCAAGTGTGTGACCAGCTCCAAGATGCTGACATGCATGATTACGAGATCGTTAAGACTAAACTTCTTGACAGGTTTGTACAAACTAAAGAGTCTGTGCAATCCCAGTTTCGTTCCCTAGAAAAATTGCTGGAGCAATTATTTCACGACTATGCGTTCAATCTGGTAACCTTGTTTTCCCGTTGGGTCTCACTAGCTAAAGTAAATAAAAGCTATGACCAACTAGTGAATTTAATTTTACTAGAACAGTTCACGAAAGCCTGCCCAATTGCGCTCCGCAAATGGCTTCCCGATCAAATTAAAACTGGGACGTTGGCCGAGGCAGCAAAACTTTGTGACGAGTTTACAACTCGCAATAAACAAATCTCTGCAGATTTTTCTAATAAAAGTGGCAAAGTGCAAGCTAGCACTCATTCTGGTAGTCAAGCTTCTAATGCTTCCTCCAACTCTAGAAATGATAAACAGAATCATAATTCCTTAGCTAACCCGGTTGGGACTAAGAATAGTGACAGCGTAACTAGCCCAGATGCTAACGCTGACAGTAGCGACAGTGTAAAGTCTAACTTTAGTAAACCTAACGGTAGATCGTGCTATGAATGCGGATCGTTTTTGCACCTGCGTAATCGCTGCCCCAAACTTAACCAAAACCCCCCCAGAGCAAGCTAATGCATGTTTTCTTGTAGGTAAAAATGCCAGGGAAATTTTAGTCTAGTACCGTAAATGGTTTCGTAGGCCAACGTAAAGTTAAAATTCTTTGCGATTCCGGCAGTTGTGTAAATGTTGTCAGCTCTAAATTGGCCAGAAAGTGGCCACGTTTAAAACAAACAGTCAGGTGCCAGACTATCCTAAACAGTGATATTGTAGTATTACCGCAGGTTAACTTACGTTTAAAATTAACTGACGTTACAGTGTTAAAGACAGTAGCTTGTGTCTCGTCTGCAGCCAGTTCTATTTTCGAAGTCGTACTGGGCGTAAACGGAATTAATGCATTAAACCTTTTGCGCGAGCCGAAGCATAAGCCACGTGAACCTGCCCTCGACCCCGATCGTGTGGCAACGCCCCCGACTAAGTCTGATAATGCAGACAAAGGCACGAGTCAATCTAAGAGACGCTCGCACAAACGTAAACAAACCCAGGCCCGTAGCCACGGGAGTGACCCCCCACATCCTGAGGGATTGGTCAAGCCACAAAAGACCCCCCAGCGACAACCTATCGTCGTTCAGCCCTCACAGGCAAAACTTTTGGATGAGAAGAAACTCATTAAAAATTCCTCTTGCCGACGTCGTGTACCACATCAGCAAGTGGAAACTGACCACGCCCCAACAATTCACGATTGGCTACTGCGTCGTCAAGGTGTCAAGAAAGAGTTAAAACGTAGCTTTTCAGATGGCGATGTTAGCAACAGTTTGTCCATATCCGGAAAACCGGAATTTAGTGAAACCAGCTTCACAAGTTGGCTTGTTGCAAGGAGCAAATCACAACCTAACCTAATGTTAGACACTTGTACAAATATGCAACCCACGATCGGCAGAAAACGTGCTTCTGTTGAATGTTTTAATTTTTACCCCGAATTTGGTAAAATCAGTTTGCCTAAATTTGATCCAAGTTAAGTGTAGTTTTTTTCAGTTTATGAGTATGTAAAACCTTGTATTAGGTCTCCTTACTGAACAACTAAACATGCAGTTTTTTTTTTCTGATCCTCTTTAAAAATAGGACCAATGTTTTAGTGTGAACTCTATGTCAGTCTAGAGTGGAAATTAAGGCCTAATTATGGCTCTAGTACTGAATAGGGGTTACCGGTAAAACAGGTTGTTAAACCTAACCTAACGTAGTTATTTTTCTCTAAACAGAGTTTTTTTTTGCAATTAAAAACGAAAACCTATAAACCCAGTGTTTTCCCGTGCTAGCTTATTTTAAATAATGAGTTGTACGCCAATACAAGCGTGGCTCCATCTAGGAGCAACTAAACCTAAATAGTGTACATGTTGAAATTTAAATTTTAAACTTCAGAGACTGTACAAACCTGGAAGGAAACATGTCAATGCCGACACACTTAACCGGTATTTTGTTTAAACAGTAGAGTGTTCAAACATTTTTGTTTTCAGTAAAAATTGGCTGGAAATTAAATTTGTGTCTCTATTTTGACATTTTGGTCTGTTGGAAGCTCATCCTTAAGCAACTTCCAGTTAATCCCTGTTTTGGACTTCACACCTAAATTTTAAGTGCCAAGGCTTGCTCTTTTTGTCATTATCAACGCCTTCCTCTGTGGAAGGATAATTACAAAGATTGTACGACACGTTTAACAATATTCATTAGGAATATTCTACGGGGGTTGCAACTTGTTCCCGGTTGGCCCTTCTTTAAGTTTTATACGAAATGGTTTTCTTTATAAAAAACTATCAGTCTACCCCTGGGAGAAAAAGGATAGCCCTGTTTAGAAGGTTGTTGGTTTTTATCCACAAACCTTCCAGTGTACTATTTTTATGTATAAGTTGTTTGGTAACCTTAAACCATTCTAGTGGTATTAGTTGCTGTTAAATAGAGCTGGTGTTCTACCACGTGTTCACAGAATATTCTCTTCTAAAAGTTATCGGAACCTAGGTTGAGGGTGGACGGCGAGGTGTTTTCGATAGTTTCACAGCTAAAAAAAATCTACAATTTGACATAATCCGGACTCGTGAGAACGATTAAGTGGCGGGACGCCTCATTTGACAGTATTCTTTTAAAACAAAATTAACTTTGTAATTTCTAGTGTGTTTCTTGATATTTGTAATTTTTGCCCCACTCTCTGAATACTTGTACGATTTTCCTGCACAGAAGCAGCGCGGACAGTATTTAGCTAGTGGTTGCAAAAACAGTGTTCTTTATTTATGTAATTTTAACTTTGCTTTAAAATTGATTAAGCCACAAAAACGTTAGTCCCCCAAAAATTTAAAACGGCGATTTTAATTTTTGCAAAATCAGTGTTCCTTTTAAACCTTGTAAAACGATCCTGGGATAGGACTAAGTATCCCCTGGAGGTGTATTTCCTCAAACTGGAGATGTATTTCTCAACCAGATGCAGTTATACAGTGTATTTTTGCAATTTAGATTACAGTGCTTGGCAGTTCAAGTTATTGGCATATCTTGTGTGCACTAACCTTTCTGTTTTAGCTTCTATTGTGGAGTTCAACAGAAACCCCAAATAGAATCTCCTTGGTGGTGAGCTGTAAAGAAGGCCCGTTCTTCACTAGATTTGAGAGGAGACCTCGCCTCAAACCATCAAAAACCTGAGGGTAAAACTTCGTTTACGGCAACGAACACTTTTTTTTCTCGGCTCCCCAGCCGTGAAAAACCCCGAAATTCAAACGCCTGTATCTTCCAAGAAAATGGACCAATCCGTCTCATCTAAACAGCTCTTAATAGCCATGAACTTTATCTGTTTTTCCCCGCAAACACAACACGAAAATTCCTTCTAGAACTTTCACAGCATCCTTAAGAAAAACGCACGAAACTGATGCCGTAAAATCACCGTAGCGCACGAGACGCCATTTTCGCCACTTGTATAAATTTGTATTTGCTTTTATTTTTACTTAGGCATAAAGCCGAAAACATTAGTTTAGTGTTTTAGAGGGAGGAGCTTCCTCTACGAAGGTACTTAACCTCCCTAATAAATGTACAGATACTTTGTTTTGATATTTCTTAAGTTTATTTACGGTGACGATCTTGAATACTTTTGAGAAATTTCCAACTGCCAAAACCAATTATCTGCGGCTGCAAATAATGATTGAAACTATTTAAATGCGTTTTAGCATCTTGCTGGTACTTTTAAACTTTGCTTTTATGAAATATTTAACGTAATCTTTTGACATCCCAACTACCGGAGCTTAGGCAACATTTTTATTTACGTATTTTCCCGGACACGTCTTTTCTGTTTGTACTTAGTTGCTCCTAGCAAAACCGACTTGGCAACCCATTTCCCAAAGTAAACCTGGCTCCCCAATGTTAATAATCGAATTTATTGAGATCATTCCTTCAATAGTCGCGATGCTTAACATCGTGGTCAAATAAGAAAACCATCCGTAGTAATTAAAGGCCTTATTCACGTTCCAAACAATGAGTTTAACTCTACCGGCCTCTCTTTATCACGCAGACGATAGTTATTCCTTCAAACGGCGCCAAGCGAAAAATCCTTTGCGCTGCCGACTTTTCTATTGTTCTCAAGGCCTTCAGCCAATCAGACCCCCGTAGCTATCCTCGGCGTCCGCGCCAACTTCCGGTAATGTGTATATAACCCCAGCCCCAGGAGGCATTCGTTAGCACACGCTCAGCAGATCTCAAAGCCAGAGGTGACTACGCCAGTCGGTATAGGAGATGTCCCGTCCGAATGTTGCCATGCCGGGCAAAGGTAGTTGGTTCGTATAACTAGTATTAGCTTAGAAAGTTTAACTTTTGGAAACCCCATTCGAAATTTATAGTTCTAAACTTAATGACTAACCTTAAGCTTTGAGAATTTATGGAGGTGGTACCATGATCGGCATTAATGACCCCCCCACCCCCATAACGTCAGGGTTCACGGTCCCTTTCTAAAAACCAGCTTTTTTTTCCGTGTTTTTAGTATGAACTTACTCAAACACTAAATAGATCACTTAAACCAATTAGGTTTGCAGAAGCAGTGACTTCGACGGCTAGTTGCCGAAACTCATGTAAGTGTTTTCGTTGATTGGCAGAGTTTTTGTTAACTTAAAGTGACAAATTCTAAATGGCAGATTTGATTCTAAGTCGCACTTAGGAAACATAGTCTGGTAGTATTTTGTGTAATTCCTGCGGTTTGCACTTCATAACAGGTTCTTGCGAGTTCCTGGCAGAACTTTTTCTTGTCGAAATTGTTATTCTTTGCACATAACATGCAAAGGTTGAAACTGAATTTAATATAAATTCTTGTCAGATTTAATGTAAATCTCGTGTTGCTTTAATTTAAAAGCTTTCTTGTTGATGCTAGTTGAAATGTAAATACTTGCTTTTTATATTTGCCCGTCATTTAATAAACCCAGAGTTTGTGAAACGTCAGTTGTTTACTAGTACGATTAATTGCTAGACTTAATTAATTAAGAAAACCACTTATTACTTGAAGTCAGGACTGCAATTAACCACCCACCTGGTGGCAGCGAATACCCCCCCTTTAAAGTTGATTAGTTAGCCTACAGTTAGGACCAATGACTCTGTTACCCATACTGGGCCAGTAGTACATGTGTGCTGTTTCCTGAAAAGTAAAAACCGCCACCGCAACTAATAATTTAAAGGACAAAACCACATGGATGTCGGCGAGGCTACAAGCACCTAGAGGATCGTAGCTTCGGCCGCTACAATGTCAACCTATTCGGTGACGAGGCAGAGGTAATGAAGGTACAATTAGCTCCTTTTAAATTAAACTGTATTGTTTGTTATATCCCCAATGGAGAGAATGAAGATCAAATTGATAAAATGGGGGCGTTTATTAACTCGGCCATCGTTACGGAATATTCTAACATTGTATTAGGGAACCTAAATCTGTCGACTGTTGACTGGACAGTAGGAGCTGCGACAAACCGTTTTCATAATAAATTTCTAAACTTAATTGCGAACTGCGGGTTTCGCCAGTTGGTTACTAAGTCGACTAGGGATAGGAATATTCTTGACGTAATTTTGACAGATGATGACCGCGCAATATACGATGTGAATACCATTCCTGGACTAGGCATGAGTGACCATAATATGGTCTCTTTTAAACTCCATCATAATCTTTCGATTGTGCATAACAATTATAATCAACACGTTGACTTCAACCAACTTCGTATCAAACTAAATACACTTGATTGGGAATACGAGTTAAAACCCTTTACACAGGTAAATGACCCACTTCCTATCTATTATTCGTAATTTTACTAATGACTGTACTAGAACCTCGTAAAAAAAAGCGAAACTTTACAAAGTACACTCCAAAGAACTTGGGGTCCTCGAAAGGAAAAAATGTTGTGCTTGGAAGATGTACACTTCCTACCGTTCCGAGGAAAATAAACTAATTTTTAAGAATTATAAAAAAAAAAAAATATTCTGCTTACGTTAAAAATTTACATTACCTCAGAGAAAAAGACTTTAGAAGAGGGAAATCTGTCCGCTTTGTTTCGTTTTTGTTGCCAGAAAACAAATTTGTCAAGAACTATTCCTCCATTAAGAGTAAACGATACCTTACTTAATGATCCGAAGGAAAAAGCAACAGCTCTAAACTTAGAATTTTCTAAAAACGCGGTGATTGATAATGAACACCTTCCAAATTTAATGGCTACACTCAATTACAACAATAAGAAAACATGTAGACACGTCCTCTTCAATCAAGCGCATGTCATTTCTACCTCGGATCACTTAAAACCAAGTCACGCAATTGGGCCTGAAGGTTTTTCGACTTTCTGTTATAAACAAATCTGTACCCAAATTGCATTGCCTCTAAAAATAATTTTTTCACTATCATTTTCAACAGGAAAAATTCCAAAAATCTGGTCGACAGCAATTGTTGTGCCAATCTTCAAAAAAAGTAATCCAACAGACTTAAAAAACTACCGACCAATATTCCTGTCCTGACTTCTGTTCCTTGCAAAATAATGGAATGCATCATTCGCCACGTAGTGTTACATGTTAATCAATGCAATATACTTAAAGATGACCAATTTGGATTTCGTGAAGGTCGCTCAGCAGTGCACCAGTTGTTATCAGCGCTTGATAAATGGACTGAAGCTAGGGACCTCGGGATTAATACGGACATAATTCTGTTTGATTTTAAAAAAGCTTTCGAATCGGTGGTCCACTCGAAACTACTTCACATTTTAGAATTTTATGGATTCGAAGGCGAGTTACTGCAATGGATAAAAGCTTTCATTTGTAATCGCTCCCAACGAGTGATGATTGATTCCGCACTTTCTGATGAAGCCAACGTAATCAGTGGGGTCTCGCAGGGATCAGTCCTCGGCCCACTGCTATTTATCCTTTTCCTGAATAATCTCACCAGCATAAGTGAAGTTGTGAACCAGGAAAAATTTGCCGACGATTTGAAATTACACACTTCTATTATAAATAATTCTGACTGCATGAGGCTTCAACAAGAAATCGATAATGTCAATGATTGGGCGGTTAAGTGGCAATTGCCTCTTTCTAACGAAAAATGTGTGAGCTTCAGTGTGGGAAATAAATCTGAATATCATAATTACGTTCTTGGTATGAAGGACTTGTTATCTATTACACGCATTAAAGATCTCGGAGTTTGGTTTCAACAAGACCTCAAGTTTACCACCCATTGTCGCCATAACACATTAGGGCTAACCGTAGATCTGTTATTGTAAAACGATGCTTTACATCGGGCAATTTGGATACCAAACTTTGGGCGTACAAAGTTTATGTTCGACCACTTCTTGAGTTTGCTAGCCAAGTTTGGTCACCGATTTTACTGAAGGATATTGACCAAATCGAGTCGGTTCAAAGGCGATACACTAAATCTTTGCCGGGGCTTAATAAAAAACTATACGCACAACGGTTGAAACTGTTAGATTTGGACTCTCTCGAATTACGCAGATTAAAGGCAGATCTAATTCTTACTTATAAAATTTTACATTATAACTTACCGCTCGCCCTTTCGTTCTTTGAAATCAACACTGATACGCGTACTCGTGGACACAAATTGAAGCTGATTATTTCAAAATTTAAACTGGGCTGTAGGAAGGCTTTTTTCTCCATTCGAATCGCACCAGTTTGGAATTCCCTTAGTGAAAATAGTCTTGGAACCATCACTCTACATCTTTAAACCATGCCCATGCCCCCCTCCGAAACGAAAGTGAAACAAGAATAAAAAAATGACCTTTTATTTAAATTAACAATTTCTTTATTTTTGCTTTTAGGTCAAGTGAATGTTGAGTAGCCGGTTAATCGTAAAATAAACTAAAAATAAATTCAGGAACATCAAATCTGTTTTAGCGTCTGACAGTTCTTGGATAAAGTCCCCTTCCCTACTTGAAACCATTTCCCGCTAGTAATCCAAGTAACGCATTCCAGGCGCTTGCCAAATCCTTTGTAATCTGCCTACTTTGCTCCTCCCCCAAGCATTGTACTCTTTCGTCAACCAACTCTTTCCATCTCACTTACTTAACCTTCAACCCTCCACCCCTAAAAACCCTTCTTAGGTGGGCATAGCCATTCGGTCATAAACCACTATATTGGTATTCTCTCTTCATTCCCTGACTTTCTTTGGCAATGCTCGTAAGAAGAAGCAAGACAAAATCAAAGGAAGTGAATACGGCAGGAAATAATAGAAGTAAAGATGAAGGCTGTCCAGAAACACATGAAAAGCTTCCAGTTAAAACGTCGTAAACAGCAACACGCAGGTTGAATTACACAGAACGGTAAGGCTCAGAAGGGTTAAAAAAATACAGATGCAAACCTATTTACGTTGCCTTTTGGACTTAAATGTCAGACTGCCTGAACGGGGAATCGAACCCACGATCTTTGAAACATTCAAATTCCGAGGTCTGCCTCTGAGCCATACTGACACGGCCTGAAGAAATCTGTATTTATTTAACGCAAGTTGGATGTAGGAAACTTTGACGAAACCAGATGGAGCAAAAAGCAGGTCTTCTCAACGGAGGAAAAATTGGATTTGTTTAACAAACTGTTGGGTTCTAGATCAAAATCATGTTTTTCCACAAGTGATGCAAAATGAAAGAAATCGTCCTTTTCCACATAAATGGCTTAACAAGAACCAATGGCTGGCTTACAGTGAGGAAAAAATGGGACATTTTGCACAACGCTTCTGATTTTTGTGACAGAAAAGTCTGGCAAAGGTGAAGGCCGACAACTGCGTTCGTTAGTAAAAACAGCATTCACTTATGAAGATGCAATTGAATTGTTTGACGAACACAGCCAGAAAAAAATACCGGGAAAACGTAATGGACAAATCGGACGATTTTATTTTTGTTACTTCCGGAAAAAGAGAAGATATTCGACATCAACTTGATAATGCTCGTAAAGTGGAAGTTACGGAAAACCGAGAAGGGTAAGCAGAGAAAACGTAGAAATTTAATTTATTCTGTTAGTTTCACATGATTTGAGATGGGCCTATAGGCTTATTATTTAATATATTTGGCTTTGGTTACAGCTTTTGTCAATGCCATATTATTTTACCAGTTTAGTGAAGTAGTTTGGTATTTTAGTTATCGTATCCCGTTACTTTTAACATTAGGGTAGGCCTAAACGTTTATGAAATTAATCGTGGATGTGGAAAATAATAGCAGGCCAATTTTAGGCTAATTAAAGTGTTTTGATTGTGTAAAATCGTCCATGAAACCGATATAAATTGTACTTTTTACACTAAATTGGGCAAAAATAAATTGATATAAAATCAATAACTAGGAAAAAGGGTGGTGGGTGTTGGTTGAGTCCTAATGGGACGTCGACAGCTAGGTTATTAGCGCCAATCTCAGTCACAGTGCAGTGGTCCGGATTGCTCCACACATTACAGAGATGTTAAAACAAGCCCCAAATCTAGATCTTGTCATACATCTGTACCTCCTGCAAAAATTTAAAAAAAAATAAAAACTCGGACAAGAGACAGAAAACATTCTTGGGTGAAGAGGTCCAGGAAAAAAAGACCTAAGGGAAAAAGGTCTGGATAAAAAGATTTGGGGAGAAAAGGTCCGTGGAAAGAAGGTTCGGAAAAAAAAATCCAGTGGAAAATTAATGTCTGAAAGAAAATTGTCCAGAAAAAAAAGGGTCTGCGGGATAAAGTCCGTGGAAAAGAGGTCCTGGAAAAAAATTGCACGAACAACTTTAACATGATCGCATCATAATGCTAAATAAATTTCTCAAGAATATGTAAAAACAGTACTCTTCAGAAGCCAGATAAGGCAATGATGAACACCAAAATGCTTCAGCTTCCGGGGCTCTGCCCCGGACCCCGCTTGGGGAGCTTACAGCACTCCCCCAGACCCCCTTGCTGGCTTTGTTCGGCCCCCTCCGACAATTTTTTCTGGCTGCGCCACTGAATTACGCCAATGCTGACTAGTTCTTCTAGGTATTTGTCCAAAATTTCCCGTTGATGGAAAGGCACCCTGGAGATTTTCGACCTTACTGGGGCTGATGTCCCTGTTTCTATGTTCACTTCATAGTTTTCGTATGTTCCAAGATCGAATTCATTCTTGCTGAAGGCGTTTTGGTGTGTTTTGAGCATGTCCAAAAATTCCCTTCGCTCTTCTTCGTTTAAATCTGGTAAATTGAATTTAAACTTCAAGCTGTTCCATTCGTCTTCGGAAAATTTTCTTTGTTCGGTTGTTGTGTCCGCTGGTAGCGTTGGGTGGTCTGACCCTACGCTGTTGATGTCAATGGACTGTGCGCGTTCCTTTGAGTGGGCCTTAAAGGAAGGGAAAAATCAGATTCGGTTTCGAGATTGGCTTTTGTTGAGACGGTGTGGCCTCCTTCCGTGTTGGCTATTGTCCCTGTGCATCCCTTTGTCTGAGTGGGCCTTGAAGGGGGAAGTAAGTCGGGTTGGGATCCGGGATTAGATAGGGAAGTGGCTGATCTTTTGTCCGTGGTCTCTTTTGTGCTTGCTCTTCCTATTGTCTGAGTTAAGTCTTCGGGAGGGGGATTATCTTTTGTTGTTGGAGATGCCGGATCTTCGTCATTGTATTCTATTTCTGCTGTTGTGTAGTGACCTAAAAGAGCGCCTGCCTTTAGAAATTGATCCTCCCCGGATGTGTTAATAGCCATAATCGGAATTAAACCAGTAGGGCTAGTCTTAACCAAACGTCTGTCAAGAAGGATCGGAATTTCTTTGCATTGTGGTAAATATATTCCACTTTGCTGTTCAGGATAGGCTTGGTGGAGAACGCCACACATTTTTGTTTCGCTGTTGTTTGGTAAAACAACATCTTTGTACAAAGAAACGGGTATCTCAACATAATATTGTTGAGGTGTCGGATTCCAAATAGATCGTGGATTTTCTCCTGTTTCGTCATCTGAAGAAATATTGATCGTTGCAATATGCTCAGTTGAAACATTATAATTTTCGAAATTAATTAACTTCTTGTTCTGACCATAATTTTCCCAAGCATAAAAAGGTGATCGAGACAAATTAAATTTGAAATCCCCTATTTCTAAAATTTGGTCTGAACAATTTAACTTAACCAATTCCGGTTGTTTTGACAAAAAATCGTAACCCAATAAAATGTGGATTTTCCGAAAACTGCCATCGGGAGTGACTGTGAACTGCTGGTTTGTGGAAAATCCGCATTTGCTTATTTCAGCGATCACTATTTTTTCTGCTGTTATCTTTTTTCCACCGACACCTATTAAATTTACGGGAGCTACTGTTTTGACTTTGTGACATTTAATTTGTGGGTTTTTCAACAATTCTCGTGCAGTAGACGATTCTATCAACGAAACACCAGCTCCGCTGTAAAAAAATGCTACTTTACCTAAATTGCCGAAATTAAAAATTAAGTGGGGTCTTGGGTAAGCAGATTTTGAGTTGTAGCCTATACGGTCGACGCGAGCGTGAGTTAGCTCTTCTTTGTCACTTGCTTCGTCCTTTGGATCTAGTTCTAGAAGTAGGCCAGTAGTATCAATCGCCGCCGCTAGATGGAGTTGGTATGGCGCTGGGTTGCTTGCTAGCTCGGATTTTTCTCGTTGCTCCGTTTTCCTTTTTTCTTCTGAAATGACTTTGGGGTTTGATGTGCTGTCCCAATAAATAAGACAGATTGTTGGTGATGTTACAGATGGAATTAAAGGGATACGTAGCTTCCATTCTTGCTGGTTATTGTTGGAAATCTTGATTGCTTCGCCGGAGTGAATTAAATGTGATTTACGTTCGTTGGTGTCCGACGTGCTTCGGAATTCGACTGTCCTGTCGTCTCTGATTAATTCCAGAACGATGGGGTTGTTTGATCTTGATAAATTTAATTCCGAGTGGAAGTTTGTAGAGTCGATGCCGTCCTCGAATAGTGTTAACACGACTGAGTCGCATGTTAGCTTGAAGGTCTTGTTAATTTTGTTGAGTAGCTCCGAAAAATTTGGTGTGAGGTGCGAGTTGAGATTTAAAGCTGGAGCTACGTATTTATCGGGGATAGCACCGAAATACGAAGCTAGTCTTGGCAGTGTCAGCGTCCTGTCTTTTAATGCAAGTTTTTGTTGATGCCAGTCGACTTTAGAATAAAGATCAAGGAGTAAACCTGCAGCGTTGATTGTTGAATGGATTTTCTTGCTGTTGAATAATTTGTTAGTTTCTCTGGGCGTGGGGGTGGGGTTGGATGATGGAATTTCAGGGTTTATGGTACCAGTTGCGTTGATTGGAATTTTTTCCGTGCTGCTGTACCCTGCTAACTCAAAAAACCTATTACTTTTTGAGCTGATGTCTAGTTTTTTGACTGCTGGGTTGTTGAATTGCGTGGCTGGACGAAGTTTGCGTTGCTACCTCCGTGGTTGTTATTACGGCATTTGTAGGTGCTTAGGTTGGGAATCATCCCCAGTTCCCTGGTTGTAGCTGCATTGTTGGTTTTGGTTTTCTCTTTGTTGTTTGTAGCTGCCTTGGCCGCTTCTTCCGGGGATTGGTTTTCCTAGTTTTTCTAGTCTTCGTGCGTTTGCCTGTCGTACTAATTCTAGGTGGTTGTCCTTAGTCCTATAATTTTTGCTTATATGATTTTGGCCGTAGCATTTGAAGCACGAGCGTGTTTCTTTCTTCTCCGGCTGGAAAGCGTCGACTCTTGCTTCATTTACCGTTTTTCTTAGCTTGAGGTTGTTTACTTCCCTTCTTTTTTGTTCTAGTTCTTGCATAATTTTGGCTAATTCGTCTGATGCTACGGTTACAGTCTTGTCGGAAGGGGAAGCTGCTGCTGCTGTGTTGTTTTGTTGCTTGGCTGGATTTTTTCGTCCTGGTTGTGGTGTATCGCCACTTTCCCAGTCTGCGATCTCGGTCTGTCTCTTCAATGTTAGGTTTAACATTTCTTCCCAAGTCTTCGGATTCATAGTGGCTAGATACGTTTCTATCTTCTCTGGCATGGCTGCTTTGAAAGTGCATCTTAAGCCTTGGTCTCTTGCTCGTTCTTTCAAAATCTTCTCGATGTCACTTTCACCTGGCTGTGTCATCCAAATTTCCGATGCCATTATCTCTAGCCTATCAGCAAAAGCGTTACGTCTTCGTCTTCCATCATTCGAGCCAGGGGCGTTCCGTGAACGTGTGTGCTGGGCGGGTGTAAACTCAAATTTGCCGAGTGGTTGGTCAAACTTTGCCGACTGTGTACAAAAAAAGCTTTATTGTTATTTATTTATGTCCTTGCCAATTCGGGACATTATGCTACCTCCTTCCCATGCTACCGTGATCGGCGGGTTCCCGATTCGACCCCCTTAAGTGTTTGCCCCTCTCTTTACTGTACTTCTTTCAAGTAATGTTCAAAATTGAGCCGCTTCTCCTATACAAGGATTAGATTCCTTCAGAAGACTTTAAGGCTCTCAGAAATTAACCTAAACATTTAATTAAAAAAATCACTCAACCCTGGTAACTAATGTCGTTTTTCATCCTGTACAAGTCTACAACATTGCTGCACCAACACTGCACATTGCTATTTTGTAACTGTATTAATTGACATAACTGGATAAAAATTGATGATTTTTAATTGAAATAATCAAATTTACAATTGAGAAATTGCATCTATTTCAAGTGCTGTTGTGCTTTACGTTTTAAATATATGATTCGTAAAGCACAACAGCACTTAAACAGATACAATTTTCTCAATTGTACATTTGATTATTTCAATTAAAAATCATCAATTTTTATCCGTGTACATTTTAACAAGTGAAAATTCAATCATATAACCCCTTTTTTTACGGCACAGTTGATGTTTTTGTTTGTAAACCGTGTACCTTTTTTACGGCTATGGCGTCGCGCTACAAAGGTTTATGCATGCAGTCGATTGTTGCTGGCAACTTTGTAACAATTCAAGTTAGCTCTGAAAGCCTGCATCTGCGAAATAAATACGCAATTCTATCGTTTTTAGCTGCCAATTTCGAGGCGCCTCGACATTAACAACGCAGCTTAGTTGGGTGTAAAAATATATGCGTTTAGCTGAAACACTGATTCTTTCATTTTACTTTAAACAATCAACTTTCTAGCAAAGACATAACACGTGCACGAAGAATGAATCTGGAGTTTGCTGAGTGGCATTGTTCCTTAAATACAATGGTTAAAACAATCAAAATGATCGTTTAAGGTCCCGTAACTCCGGAATGGATCGACCAATCAAAAAAGTGGTCCCTGTAAGGTTGAAGCCCAGGAAAATTTCTGGCTCAGATCATGTTTCAGATTTTAGGTAGGTGCAGTAGTTTTTTCTGAAAACCGTGTCAGCCAAGAACAAGAACAACAAGTGAACAGTTTTCAAATTTACATGTGGCTCCCTACGTCACTCTTGCACGGAAATTCATAAAAGTTGGTGTAAAGTCGTGAAAAGTTGCTATCTAATATCCGGCCAAGTTTGGCCGAAATATATTGAATAGAAACGGAGAAATTAATAATTTTAGTTTTGCTGGCGAGAGGACTTCAATCATATATATACACGGCTATCGCCGTGTATGATATACTGGGATAATTTTCTGCAAGCATTGTTGCAAGTTTCCAACAACTTCTGCAATCGGAACGTCGAGCAGTTTTATCAATTCTGGCTTATAATCTTCGATCTTCAAACTGCGACCCACAGTCCAAACAATCAACCTTAACTCGTCGTTTTTTTCTTGATGTTGAAGAACTTGCCGAATTCGAGCTCATCCTATCCCTACCAGTAGTAGCAGAAAGCACAGTCAGACACCAAAGCGCGCCAACAAACGTTGCCAAGCGGTACTTATCCATGCATGCAGAGCAGCACATCAATGATGTAATTAACTCAACAGGCAACATGCTGACCACTGTTCATTATACTCGTATCTGGATACTTACGAGTTATGATGCTAAAGTTCAGTGTAAGGAAAATTTGGTGAAATTATCGTTGGATGTTATCAACTTATCACGTTAGTTGTTACAGATGTACGCTATTTTTTAATTTTTAGTTTTTTTCTACGTGATGAATTCTGCTCGTGATGGATTAACTTTTTTTTTCAACGAAATTGTTTGGCATCAATTAAATGGCAGTTGCCAATTTGCCGACTATGTCGATTTTCTTCCGAGTCGGGGGGTGGAACACCCCTCCACACCCCCCTTACGGAACGCCCCTGATTCGAGCTAGCTGGAATTTATTTCGTGTGGATTCGGCGCCTCCGCCGCCGAAACGTTGATGAGGGCAGTCTTGAATTCGTTCCATGTAGTTATCCTAGAGATCAGTGGGCTTGTAGCTATGAATCGGGCTGCTCTTCCTATGCATTTATTTGACGCTGCCGCTATTAGTTCGCTGTCAGGGAGGTTAGGGTCAATTTTCCTGAGATTGTCAGTTAGCCACAGAAAAGTGAAAATGTCCGTGTTATTTTCACCCGAAAATTTGATTAGGCCCTTCTTTGAAGTTCGGACGTCTTCCCACATTCGTGCTTCACTTCTGTTGGGGTTTCTGTTGCTATTGTTGGGTTGATTTGTGCCTATCTTCTCGACAATCTCCCTCAATGTGTCTACTTGGCTGGTCTTCTTGTAGGCCTGTGATGATACGTGACAGATGGCTGTTGTCGGAAAATGTTGGGCTAACTGCCAAATTAGCGTCGTGACGGCGAGGGGTGGGGGAGCGCCTATGTTGGTTTGCCATTCTGTCTAAAACTTGGGTTAAAAGTTCTTGAGTTGGGGAGCGGTGACGGTAATTATCCCTAACGTTATCGTGGTAATGTAAATTTCTTGATGAATAGGCCTGATGTTGTGGTGATCTACTTCTGGAGTGGGACCTAAAATTTCTTCTTTCCCTATTTGATGACTTGCTACGTGAACGATGTGGTGGGGGATCGTGAATAGGGCTGCTTGAAGCGTTGGCTTCCCTGCTATGCTTAGCTGCTGGCTGTTTATCAGCTGCTGTGCTATGCTGTTTAGCAGGTGCTTTTGGCGCGCGAGTGCGTTGTCTGCTCTGCCGAGGCGGAATCGGCTGCTGGGCGGAAAGAGCAGGTGCATCGGCGGTCTCCAGAACGGGGGGAACAGGTGGAATTTCACTGTGTTGGTTGGGCAAGACTAGGGCAGGTGGAACGACGGCTTGCGCGTCGGCCAGATGACGGGGTTTCACAATAGTTCTACAGCTAAACGAAAGCTTTGGATCCTTCCTATTTTTAGGAATCGTCTTTTTGCTTTTGCTAGCTGTAGTTGACTTTTTGTGACTAGGCATGGTTATTAAGACCTGTGAATCAATCTAGTTTTAACTGGGGATTTTTTTTTTCTTATTTAGGGTAGCCTACTTGACTTGCTCTACTTTTGTTTTTTCTGATTTAATCCGAAAAATTGCTCCTTTGCTCAATAATAACTGTAACGTGCTGCCGTTTTCTTAATGATTAGGCGTGGGTATTGTTTGAATTATCATTTCGACACCATTGTAAATCTCTCGTAATGTCTTCTATTGTAAGTTCTTACGGAGACACAGTGGTACGATAATAATCGTACCATCGGCACAAATGCTAATAATTTTACAACAGCACATAAAGCAATAAATGAGCAAAGTAAGGGAGTCCACACAACTTCTCTGATCCGAAAGCTATTTATTCATGGTTAGGGTTATCCCTCCCTTTAAATTAGTTAAACTTCGTAATATTAAATTAAAGCACTCCTAAAATAATCGGACCAAGGGAAAATAAGAGAAAGGGGGCTCTTATAAGAGATGCGCCCTTTCTCAACTCTGAACCGGACTTAGGCTCTAAAGGAGGGAAGTTCCTTCAAAATTCGGCTAAGTCCGATCGTAAAAATTACTTAACTCAGAAAAATTCCGGCTGGGAATCCTGGAGTGGTCGGCTCAGAGACGGGTGGCTTTTTTAGGTCCAAAATCGTCGGGAGAGAGAGTGAAAAAGGCCAGGGAGGTCGTTTATAAAGGGGGGCCGTTTCCTGGTCTTTTGTATTGCTGAAGATGCGCAATTGGATGCTGCGGTAGCAGGGAAAGCTGATTGGCTCTGGGGCCAGACCACTGACGTCTACTGAGTATCTGGATAGGGCCACATGTGGTAGCTATTAAAAATGCATGAGGCAGAGGCCAAGTGCACTGAGTGTCGTCTGCTAAGCTAAAGCTAATGTTATTCTGATAATAATAAATGGACGTTGTAAGACTGTTGCAGTTAATAAGTTAATGTTATATTGGTAAGAAGTATCGGATGTGTAACGTTAGTTACCGAGACCGATATTTTATATCGGAAATTGCTAATTCTTAAAATAATTACAAACAAAACATCGGGTCCTAATGTAAAAAAGGATCAGAAAAAAAAACTGCATTCAAGTTTTCTCTGCTGGCCTACCGATTTAATTTTATTTAAAATCAGTCTAGCTGTTGATACTAACTTTTAGGTTAGGGTACGACTTACTTCGTGACACAAGCCAACTTGAGAAGCTGGTTTCGTTTGTTTTTGGCCAACTGGACATGAACACACTGCGACTCACATCATTATCGGACAAGCTGCGTTTCAGATTACCTTTTGGAGGTGTGTCGGCCTCATGGCGACGCTGTAGCCAATCGAGGATCGTTGGGGCATGGACAGTTTCCACTTGTTGCTGTGGTACTTGGCGCTGGCCAGAGGAATTTTTAATGAGATCCCTCCCATTCAAAACATTTGCACTTCGTGACTGACTGATGATTGGTTGCCGCTGGTTAGGCGTCAGAGAGTCTGGCGATGCTTGGGACTCGACCACTCCCGTGGGGCTGGGCGGAATTTGTTTACGTGAGCGCTTTTTTGATTGACGGGCTTGGGGGGCTGACACATTCGCAGCGTTGGAGGCAAAATCTTGAGGCTGGTTTACAGTAGGTTTGCGCGTTTGATTTAACAAATCAATCCCTGGTATTCCCAAAAAACCACATCAAAAATAGGCCTAGATGCTTTCGAAATGCCAGCTACTGTTTTTAACATGGCTCCATTCGTTAATTTTACACATAGGTTTACCTGTTGTAACTCAACGATGTCGTTGCTTAAGATAGTTTGGCATCTGCTTTTTTGCTTCAACCGTGGCCAGCCTTTGCAAGTTTATCACTGACGATCGATACTGAGCTCCCGGAATCGCACAAAACTTTTATGTTACGTTTTCCTGCGATAGCATCTATAGCTGGATTTTTAAATAGTTAGGGCATCTTTCCCCACGAGAAAGCTTGCATTAGCAGATGCCGAAGCTTTGTTAAGTTCGGGGCAGCGATTGCGGAGGTGCGAGGCCGAGCTACATTCGTAAAACTTTCTAACATTGTTAGATTTGACATTGTCGGTTTTATCAGCATTAGCATCAGAGCTAGTTACGCTGTCACTGCTATTATTAGTCCCAACTGGGTTAGCTAATACGTTTCGAGTTTGTTTGTGTTGTTTAGACGACTGAGCACTAGCCTTCCCTGTTTTAAGGGCCATGTCGGCAGAAATCTGTTCATTTCTGGTTGTAAACTCATCACAGAGTTTGGCTGCTTCTTGTAACGTCCCAGATCTAATCTGCTCCGGCAACCACTTGCGCAGTGCAATAGGACACGATTTGGTGAATTGCTCAAGTAGGATTAAATTGGCCAACTTGGCGTAGCTGTTATTTACTTTAGCTAACGATACCCATCTGGAAAATAGGGTTTCTAACTCAAACGCCTGTTCATGGAACAATTGTTCGGGTTCACGTTCAAGAGAACGAAACTGGGCTTGAACTGACTCTTTAGTTTGAACATACCTTTCTAGTAACTTGTTTTTAACTAGTTCATAATTGTGCATTTCTAAAACTGACATTTGATCACACACTTTAATCAAAATTTCTCCTAAGAGAGGTTGGAGTCTGACGACCCATTCAGTTTTGTCTATTAGCTGGGTTTCCATAGTCTTTTCAAAAATCTTTAAAAAGCTATTAATCTCCGATTTGGGAGTCCACTTATTTACAAGTCTGACAGCGTCAGCAATTTTACCCGGTTTATGTACCGTGACACTGGGAGTAGGAGTTGTTGTACCACTACTGGGGTTTGAACTACTATTAAGATTAGCAGCAGTTAGCCTAGCTAGTTCGATCTGCTTGTCCAATTTTAATAATTCACGTGCACTAGTGCGTACGCTAATTTGTACTTCTTGCTCCTTTAATAGAACGTCTCTATCCCTGATTTGGGCCTCTTTGTCCCGTAAGGCTAATCCGTGAGCCATGCGTTTGTCCACATTGGCTATTATCAAAGCTTTTAACCTTAATTCTTCGGTTTTAAGTGAAAGCTCTTGCTCTTTTGCTGCCAACTCCTTTTTTTTGTAGGATAGTAGCTTCTCTTTTTTCTATAGCCGGAGCTAATTCGTCAGAGAGATCGTCTACGGAAATTTTTTCTTCCTCGACGGCGTTTTTCAAAATAGTCACGGATTCGTGTCTAGTTTCGGTTACGGTAAGGCCTAATTTTAAACAGGCCTTTTTAAGGTCTTTGTACTGAATGTCTTTGATGACATCTTCAAAATCATCCATGTTGGACATTTTTAACTTTAAGCTTCAAAATAAAACTCTTATAAATGAAAATTCAACATTAAAATGCAGCCGCAAATTAATTTACTTTAAATTGAGCAGAGCGAGTTACTAAAAACACTTCTCTGCCAACTACCGTAAGTTTTAGCAAGAAATACACCTATTTTAGACCCCTAGCACTCAGGTGTATAAACAATTAAAATACCTAAAAGGCTCTTAACTATAACACTCGGCTTGACGGCCTTAAGCATATCCTATGCACACTTACCCCAGACACAATCACTGTGCGGTCAGTCAAGTCCGATCCAAACTTCCCACCTAGCGAATGAATAGGCTTGCACACTTCTACTGTAGAACGTCTCTAGTTGAGGCTTACTTCACTGGAACGATGGTTGGGGTTGTCCAAGGTCCACTGGATACTGCTACGGAGCTTTGCGTCCTGGAATTGGCCAAATCCTCCTTGCAGCTGTCGGTCCACGGTTTGTTGATTTCCAAGTGGATTTGCTGGTGAAGCTCCTCATTTGCACTTTTGTTAGCGTTAGTGCGGACATCGGATTTTGTATTGATTTTAACTGCAATGCGGACATCTACTTCTTGTGACTATAGGGACTGAGTCACGGACATCTTAGTTGAAGAATTGCTACAAATGGCATAGTAGCATGGCAGGGGGGAAACGCTTGTAGGAACAGCACCTGTTCATCCCACCACTGCCACCATTTGTAACGGCGGATGCTACGACGGAGTAGGTGCTTGTAACATCGCCGGTCGCATAGTGTAACTGGATCTAACTATCAATCACTCAGTGTTGCTTTCGCGTACTTTTTCGGTTAAACAGCACAACTGCTACTATCCCGGTGTAGGGAATGGAGCATTGAAGTCCTAATCTAAGACCTAACTAGTGATTAAATAGCGGGTAACGCTGTCACCAAGGTGGGAAAAGACTAGCTAAGTTATATTTGAAGAGAATTGTCTTAAATACTAACTTCCAGCAATTAACAATCTATTAAACCAACGGGCGTTTAAAACTCCTGGTTTTATTTTTAAACAAACATGTTAAAAAGATCGCACTTTACATTTTGCCAATTTACAACTTAGTTTAGGTTATAAATATGTCGTGAATTTACATGAAAATTCGTACACGGGAACTAGAATTTTAGTTCAAAACATTTTCAAAATAGAAACAATGGTTTTAGGCAACGGGTATTTCGCAAAAGAGCCCTCTAATTTACAAACAGCCTCGGCTTACTTATAAAAGTAGACCTTTTTTACAGTTATGTTTCAAACGGGAACACCCAAAAGATCAAACCGTCCCCATCAGAATATCACGTTGGAAAAGGGATGTACACTCCATGAAGTACTGTGCTTCTGCAAATCTAACTGACCCGACGGCCTTTGTTTACATTATGTTAGAACAACGAAAACGGTGAATAAAAGTTGGTTTTTAGGAAGGGACCGTGAACCCTTATGTTATGGTCGTTAACGTCCGAAAATGCTGTTTGGCTTAACGCACCATAAGTTACATTCAAAGCTATGAGGTTTAGGTTAAATTAAACTATTAAAATAAACTTTAAGTTAAGCTTAAGTTTCATACGAACCAACTACCTTTGCCTGGCATGGCAACAATCGGACCGCGGCATCTCCACTCCCGACCGGCGCAGCTACCTCTAGCTTTGAGATTCCTGAGCTGTGCTAACGAAATTCTCCTGGGTCTGGGTTTTTATGCCTTCTGAGGGAAGGCGCGGTCCTATAGGAGAGCGACGGAGGGGTGGAGTGGGGTAGAGGGGGACTCTTGGAGGAGGAGAGACTGACCAAAACCGGCCGGGCTGTCACTACCGGAAGTGGGCATGACGGCGCGGACGGACAGGGCAGCTGAGCGCTCTGAGTGGAGGGGAAATTGAATGCATTGACAAAGGGAATTGCCCACTTAGGAGCGTTAGAGGCCTGGCTTGGAAGTGCAAGTGAGTTTTAGACTCATAACAACGTGAATTTAGGCCTATAAAAATACAACTACGATATTACGTATCGCAACTATTGAAGGAGGGGGGAGAACGAAGTGTATTGCTCAGAATAAATCTTTGACTTTGGGAACCAGACTGATATTAACAAGGCATGTTTTTAATTGTAGGAAAACTAGTTTGTTTACGTTTTTAGAGGTAGGCTATGGTCGGTTTGGATGGAGACGCTAAAAACATAAACATAAAAATAAACACTGGGTCCATAAAAATATACAAACATAAAAGTTTGAGCTTCGGTAGGGTTCATGGCAAGAAGTTAAGTTTACCAAAGTGCTTTTAGTGCAAAATCAAAAGATTAAATATACCAGCTTAGTTTTAGATATGCTATAACGCATTTAGGTTATATTTTAGTTGTTTGCAGAAGCAGACAACTGAAATTTTACCAGTCGGACATTTTTCATAAATAACGTAAGTCGTCACTCGTTTTACAAATAAAAAATATCGTATGTGTCAAAACTGTGGGAAATCAATAACGAGGTCGATACGGCAATGAAATTGACGTCTTAAATCGATTCGGGTCACTCTTATAACTAATACGTTTAGTTCCAGCTTCCTTCCTAAACGCACAGAGTCCGTGGATCTGATGTGCAGTAACAACCAAAAAGGGCCTGGATACAATTCATAGCGCTCTCTTCTCCTAGCGCAACCGTCACGTTACGGGAAGACATAGTACTATGGAGGCTAAAGTTCAGTTAAGCCTAACAATCTGGAACTCCTTCGCCATGTTAGCTTAAAGACGGGTGAAACATGGTTTGTAGAAGCTACCGCGACACTTGATTTATAACGGAATTATTCAGCGTTATACAATGATACATTTTGGCGTTACAGACTTACCTACTGAAATCAGGATACATGGGGGCCAAGTTGGCTCCTAATCGGCTAAGGCATTTTTGTGCATGTGGACCTTACGCCGCCAGGACCAAGAAGAAAGAAGAAAAAGATGGAAGGAGGAAGAACAACAATAGGTACGGGTTAGATGGGGCCAAGCATAACAATGCTGGTGAGTTCCCGTAAGAACGGCATAGCTAACCACGTCCACCTACTATGTTACGCCAACCCGATTAACAAATCGGACATAGCCTCCTAAAGCAACACAAGCGCAGGCCAGCACATAACACAATGAATAGCCAGCAAACCGTGAAAATGAGCCATAAACTTCCTCTGTGGAGGTGAGACGATTAACAAATCCCAACAACCTCCCACAGAACTCCCTCGTGGCCATATAACGGCTTGCCTGATTCATTTAACAATGTCATACATAATACACATAACTACCTAATTGCAGACACACTTCAGGAAAAAACACTCTCTCCGAGGGTTCCGACACTTAAGGGACAAAAAATACATAAGACACAGGATGGTAGACAGCGATGGTTTCTTTTCACACCTCAATGGCTACAACATGACACCAAAAAATAGATAACAGACCAATAAAATAAACCGGGAAAGGTGCATATTAAATTACAACCTTCCGTTGTTACGTGTTAATGACCCAGTCGTAAGAGTCAGGTTACAGGAGTTTAACGACTTAAATATTAATGTTAGTTTTGTGGAGATTTAGCAACACTTTAGTTTACATGTATACATCAATAAAATTAAAATTCACATGCGCCCCATAAATGAGCAGGCTCAATCAATTTAGTCTGTTGAAGGGTAATCTTCGTCCTGTGAATTAATACATGGCAAAGGGGGCAGACCATGCAATCGACGCGAACGCCTAACCTGTACATGCTGAACTACCAAAGGGGACTTTGCGGTATTAGCATTGGAATTAACATCGTGCGTTGGTTGGGCAACCTGCGCCTGGGACTGTGACTGAAATGTCGGCCCACCCACAAGACTTTCATCATCAGAACTATCATCGGTACTCGGCTGGATAACAATATACCCAGCTGACACATGTGGTGGAACGGTTTCTACCCAATCTAAGTCCAAGTCCATGGGGGGAGGCGACCAGCCAACGAACACAAAGCCATTCTGACCTTCCATGAAATCTACATTAACTCCCCATACAGTACGTCTCTCAAACGGATTATACAATTTGTACGCCCTGGCGTGAAAATCGTAACCCAAATTGATGTGTGGCAAGGCTGTAGGCCCAAAAGTGTCTCTTTTCTGTTTCTCCAGGTGTAAATATGCTAAGCATCCAAAACGTCTACACTTAAATACATGGGGCACCTGCCCAGAGTACTTTTCTAAAGGAGTTACGTGATTTGGGATGGCCTTAGTGTCTAAAGCATTGCGCACATCAGCCGCAACGCGAATCGCATCGGGCAAAAAATTTGGGGGAAGTGCGGCATCTACTAACAGGGCTCGAGCCATTTGTTTCAAAACACCACGACACCGTTCAACTGGTGCATTGTTTTGGGGGCGGTGAACTGGGGTTCGGTGGTGTTGTATGCCCCTTTCAGCACAAAAATTCACAAAATCGTGGGACGTCACCTCACCGCCATTATCAGTTATTATGCGCTGGAGTTTAAGACCTGTCTTATTCTCCTCAAGCTGGACCAATGCCTTAAAAGTAACAAACCTTGGGATTTATACCTTAGTGGGATTACAAAGTACTTCCTGGAGTATATATCTACCACACTGAGAAAATAATATTCCCCATCCCTACCAGGTATATAAGAAGGCCCACAAAGGTCGAGATTCCATTGGGCGAGTGGCCGAGATGCACATACATATGGTAAACATTGGTGTAACTTAGCCTTCGTCTTAGTACTACAGCACATCTGGCAAAATGGGGTAGGCTTGCCTGTCAATCGAGGCCCTTTAACTCGACCCCCTATTAAACAAATTTGTAATCCTATCACATGGGACATGGCCATACCTCCTATGCATCATGTCGAGGCTACATGTAACGGCATCTACATGAATTTTTCTAGGTTGCTTGTCTACCTCTTTATGTTTGATATCGGTATCAATTCGTGTTCCCCTAGACTCGTACATATTACCCACTCGTACATTACATACCTAATAAGGCCGGTAGTTGTCTTAACTAATATTTTATCAGGCTTATGTTGCACTTTATAACCAGCCGTTATTAGTGCTCCTAACGAAACAGTTATATCGTGCACTTTCTACAAACAGAGCATCCTCAAGTAATAAATGCCTAGAAAATTCTTTCCCGTTAGCTTTTAGCCCCTTAACAGCAACAGTATCTACTTTGTCCCACAACTCGCACACCAGTGACGGCTAACGCTATTTCCACCTTTTCACAACTATCTAAATCAACGTGTTAAGGCTTAACGTTAACTAGATTACAATCGGCACCAGTGTCTAACCTATAGACGTCTACGTTTACATCCGGGTTATCAGTTTTAGCAGCTAAAGCAAAACCACAAGCTTGACGTGAGACTGCACCCGAATTGCTATTTACTGCCTGTCCCATTGCCCCCTCGCTATTTAGGATCTCCCTTGCACGCCCACGGTAACTCTGCGGGCGCCGAGCGCTCGGATTTAAAGCAGGGTCCGTTAGGTTAGGATCCCGGTTGTCTCTTTTGGTATTTACATTGTTGCCACACCATTCTTTCGCGTGCCCAAACCCGTAACAAATTTTGCATCGCGTGCCGACACATGGTTGGCGTGGGATACGATCACATTGCAAAAATTTATGATCAAAAGCCCCGCAAGACCAGCACCTGACGGACGCCGCTTGTACAGCAATTGTTGTGGGTGGCATGGCCAAGCTCTGCATTGACTCCTGGGAAAGATAGATAGGGTAACTATAAGGGGGAGCAGCATAGATTTGGGGGTGATTTACCTGCTGTGTCTGCTCTATCAACAGCTGGCGGTGGGCTAAACTAGTCTGGACAAGGTCGATCGTTAATTGTGGTTGTTGGTACAACATCTCCCTCATAACTTCAAACTGAGGACGCTCCAACCCATCCAAAATAACGACACATACTTCCCTTTCTTTTACCCGTTTCCCTGCAGATATACAGGATTGGCTAAGGCCTATCACCCGAGTGATATAGGCAGGGATACTTTCTGTGGGAAGTATTTTAGCCCTATTAAATTGCCTATAGAGGAATTCCCCATAATTACGGTGCCTACGCCCATATCTATTTCGTAGGGTATCCCAGATCTGCCTCGCATTTGTGACTCCCTGGAACTGAAATAATATCTCCGGGGAAATCGTTTGTATTATAATCTGCAAAAACTGCCGCTTGTGTGCCAGCCCCGGGAGGGGGATTATCCAAAACTGTTTCCCACCCATGTTTAATTTTAAATCCCAACATTTTGGTGGACCACGTTTGATAATTGTGTTTCATAAGGAGTTTGGGGAACCGGGGTACAGGTGAATAAAGGGGAAACGGTTGGTTAAAGTACGCCATAGTACAAGAAATGATACAGCTTAAAATACTAAAACACTCATAAAACCCATTGTAAACCTAACGCTAAGCATACCATCCCGGCGTGTCCTTTTATAAGAAAAAACGGAAATATCTTACTACAGTAAGGCTTTAAATCTGAAGGGAAACAAATGCAAAACATTTAATTTGTGGAAGAGAGGAAAAAAACAACATTTGACTAACGCTATCAATACGGACCAAACCACAACTTACCGGGATACCTCGGGGAGAGAGTCCATCTAAATTATACACGCAAAAAGGATACAGTGACTGATCACTCCTTCGTAAAGGTAAAAAGGTCTTCTCTTCTTTCAACGGCCAAAAGAAATCCGTCCCGATCATCTTGATCAGCTTGGCAAGGTTTTAGGTTAGCGAAACTTGAAACTTGCTTCTTGGAAGTTTTCGTTGGAAGTTTAAACAGTTCGTTTTTCTTTTTCGTGATGGGCATCGTGACAAATCTTAAGGTCAAGACGATACAGGGTAAGGGTCAAAGGTTTGGGTCAAGACGACAACTACGAATCCGTTACTACGTTCAAAATTCCCCACTTCGGAAGTACGTAGCTCCATCCCCATCATTGCTACCATAATTGTGGGAAATCGATAACGAGGTCGACGGCAATGAAACTGACGTCGCTAATCGATTTGGGCCATTCTTATGACTAACACATTTAGTTCCAGCTTCCTTCCGAAATGCACAGAGTCCGTGGATCTGATGTGCAGTAACAACCAAAAAGGGAGTCGACACGAAGTTTTGTAGGGGTATGGGGTAGGGGTTTTGAGGGTTTATTACTTGGCCTGGATACAATTCATAGCGCTCTCCTCTCCTAGCGTAACCGTCGCGTTAGGGGAAGACATAGTACTTTGGAGGCTAAAGTTCAGTTAAGCCTAACAATCTGGAACTCTTTCGCCATGTTAGCTTAAAGACGGGTGAAACATGGTTTGTAGAAGCTACCGTGACACTTGATTTATAACGGAATTATTCAGCGTTATACATTGATACATTTTGGCCTTACAGACTTACATATCGGAAATCAGGATACATGGGGGCCAAGTTGGGTCCTAATCGGCCCAAGGCATTTTTGTGCATGTGGACCTTACGCCGCCAGGACCAAGAAGAAAGAAGAAAAAGATGGAAGGAGGAAGAACAACAATAGGTACGGGTTAGACGGGGCCAAGCATAACAATGCTGGTGAGTTCCCGTAAAAATGACATAGCTAACCACGCACACCTACTATGTTACGCCAACCTGATTAACAAATCGGACATAGCCTCATAAAGCAACATAAGCGCAGGCCAGCACATTAACACAATGAATAGCCAGCAAACCGTGAAAATGAGCCATTAACTTCCTCTGTGGAGGTGAGACGATTAACAAATCCCAACAACCTCCCACAAAAACAAGCATGCTTATCCTACTACACAACTAAGCTGGTGGATTTGGCTTTATGCCTGAAAGAATAAAATACAAATAATTACAAAATATGCATGTTTTCGGAAAACGGCGACCGGAAATGAAGTTCGCTACGGCTCAGTTTGAGCGATTTTTCTTAGTGATGCCATTTAATAATGGAGATGATATTTAAAGATGTTTTTGGGCAGAAAGTTAGAGGATGTGTTTGTTCTTCTATTAAGAGCTGCCAGAATTGGTCGATTTGCTGCATTTTCCATGGAGATATGCCTATTTGTGCAGCGAGGTCTTTTGGGTGCGGTAGCGAAGAGAAAAAAAGTGTTTGTTGAAAAACGAAGATTTCTGCCCTCAGGTTATTAGTCGGCGGTGTTAGGGTGGCCTCACCACTAGTGTCTAATACAAGACCACGTTTACACTCCCCTCCCCTAATCATTTATGTGCGAGACGCCGCTACTACCCTAGACCCACCCCCAACCTTCTGTGCCTGCTGCTTCTATCGTCCTCCACCCTTCCAAATCGCTACACTTGTAAATTACTTCGCTTTTCTGAGAATCCACTGTTTTGTTTCTTTTGGGGTTTGAAAACGTGACACAACATGCCACCCTTTCCCCCTCCCTACTTTGTTTCTTTGTACTTCGCTCCTTTTTGTGTTTTATTTGGTCTTCACTAACTACGACATTTCAATTAATGATCAAACTCGCAAAAACACTCATTTTCAAGAAACGTCGACACTGCCTGCTAACTTTTCTTCCTCGGATGCTCTATTCAGACATTTCAATGTACGTACTGTGACGCGCAATTGTCTCACAGCCATTGCTTCATTCTTTACTACGACGTTCCTTGGCTACGATTAGAGGTGTACCGATGTTAGCATCGGATTTCTGAAATCGGCCTTTTTAATTCAACGTGTCACACGTGTCGACGTGTCACACGTCGTATTAATTCGGTTGTGGCTAAAAAACGGGAGTAGCCGAAGTACGTCAGCGACATCTCAAAAACCAGACACATTTGTACAATTCTGATCCGACGAAATTCAAGTATGCGGGTGGGTGACTTGCAGTGCGCCAGCACACAAGGTATTATGCTCTAGATAATTTAGTTAGGACGGTTTTAGTTCGCTAACCTCTAAAAAGTGTAACGGCCACAAAAACAACTAGTGAACGCTTGCTTTACTGAGCACTGCTAGTCTACATTGCATTAGACACCTTCAGCGTTAAGTACAGAAATATTCACGTTAAAATGCGTAATGATTTTGTTCGTGTTAAAAACTATAATTGCAAAGCGCAATCAAATATATAAAGCATTAAAAAAAATTATAAAGTTAAATAATTAAGTTAAGAAGAATTAAGGTCACATGGTTTGGACACAGATGTTTGACCAATCAGCAGCCAGGAAAATACCATGACGTAAGGGCGAAAGTTTTGCGAGAGCTGGCTTGTTGAGATCTGTTGCTCGCTCTCTTGGTGTCCCGACCGCAATGAAGTAGGACGTGTTTTTAAAGGCTCCAGCCCCGCCCCATTTCCTGGCTGCTCGAGGCGATCTTAAGCCCACACGATTAGAGGCCCAAAAAGATGCATTGAGAACACAAAAGAGGTGGTCATTCAAGTCAACAGTAAAAAATGTGGATGTGAGTATTAAATAGAAAGGTTTTAGAAACGTTATGTTTTTGCAAAGCAATTAACAGTAATTTATATTTTTTCGAAAAAGGAAAACGATGTGACCTTAGTTCGATAGAAAAATGCTCTATGTTTTAATTAGCTAATATAGACACAAACACACCAGTTAAGCTAGGAGTGTTCATTTTACAATTACACATGGAATAAAGTTTGTAAACAAACCATCAAGAATGTTGAAGATGGACTAAGGAAAATGAAGAATTTAAATAGAGCTTGTTCACAAGCCTAGTGAGGAGGCGAGTAGTTTTGTAAAGGTTTGTAAACAAAGAGGTCATTAATTTTGGTCAATAAAGTTTGGCCAAAAGGATTGGATGTAAAATTACCATGTGTGTTGGTTGTAAATAAATGTCTAATATAGTTTTTAATGGAGTCACATCAGTTTTCACGTTAGGACACAGTGCGAACCATGCAATCAAGTTAGGTTGTTTATTTAATTTATTTATTTTAAATTTTAATGACTTTGACATAAACTCAAATCAGTTAGGCCCTAGGCCTACTATAAAAGGGTCGTTAAAGGGTTGTGGGCTGACTTGCTTCGTAGGTCAAGAATATGTAATTATGCTTGGAAACCTGACATCCTGTCACATTTTTTTAAAGCCTTTCGCTCATTGCCAATTTGCCTAGGAAGTGTCAAAACAGCAGCCGTTTTACAAAAGGTCTCGGCGTGAAAAACCGTCGTGAAATAGTACACGATCAGTGGATGACGTCAGCGCTATACCAGCGTAAAGGTGTGCGCTCAACGCCGATCATACAAAAAATTGCGGCGTGTAACTGCGCATTTCGGCAAACAACTCTTCAACATTGCGGTCGGTTAGAGGCTATATGTATACGTCAAGATGGCTGTTCACTTATCGCGCAGAATAATACAGAGTGAGTCGTCACTTACCTTTGCGGTGATCTGGATGGTACACTGAATTTCTATGATTGAATCTGGACGGTACAGTGAATGCGATGCCCGCATTGACTTTTGCTGTTAATTACTGCGCTATCCTCACTGCTTTTCGGTGCGATATATTACAGTATTTTATTGCGCGTATTTGTGGTGTTGTTTCCTATTGAACGAGTGAGCAAAGTGAATGATGTCCTGTTTACACAGTGGCGGACTGGCCAGAGGGAGGGAAGGGCAGGATATTCCTAATGGCCTCTGACTTTCAGATTTTTTTTTAAATCCGTAACAGGAAGATTCACGTAAGTTTTATTGGTTCGACATTAGTTTTACCCACAGATTTAAAATTACAAATAATAATAATAAAGATAATTATAAAATGCTAGTAAAATCAAGTACTTTGTATTGAGTAGCCTAATAAAATTTGGCCACATGAAATTGCAGTGTTATATTCAATGTGGACTTTGTCACATTTTTCATCTGAATATTTTAACTTTTGTTTTTTGTTACACCTAAAAATTGTAAATAAATTTAAAGTAGTCAACCTCACGTACCCTCAGCGCAATATGATTCCTCCTACTCCCCCCCCCCCTCCACCAAATTATCTGCTGAATTTATGAAAATATGGTGTTCGAAGATTTAAAAAATGTAAAAGTCTGATGAACTAGAACAATGGGAACGGGAAACTGTAAAACAACGAAGCTTTCAGTTTTTTTGTAAGAATATCAATATCAGCATCCGATGAAAACTTATTTGGTCAGTGATTGTATCGTCGCACACAAGATTCTGGCTCATTTGCCTTATCGTAGTAGCAAAAGTTACGAGACAATTTTTTTTAATATAATATGCAATATAGTAGGTATTCTTCAGTAGCCTACACCATGCATTCAGATTTTTTAGTAGTGTCCTGTTGGTATGTCAGCCGTTCCAACTTCATACGTCAATTACAGATTTTTTTTATCCTACCATACGACACGTCGAATTACTAATGCAGTGTTAGTGCATCTTGTTTGGCGTCATCGGAGCATCGGATCAGTTTTAGGCAGCAAATATTAAAACTTCGGATATCCACAATTTTATTAAATCATTTTGCGACAGATGAGCCTTTAATTAATTTCTGGTGGTACATTTTAAGCCTACAGAAATTTTAAATTTTATTTGTGAAATCCACTTAATTATTTTTGACTCCATGAAAAATGTAAATCAGTTTTACTTTTCTTTCTTAAACATCGGCTCGTGAGGTATCGGAATCGGATATCCGCCAATGTTTTTTCAACATCGGAATCGGACATCGGAATCTGTATTTTAGCACATTACTGTATCCATCCTTCCCTCCTCTCCCCCAACCCCAACCAAACGAAGCATATATAGATTTGTCACCATTCTTCACCCTCTCGGCCATCTACAACGCACTCCCCCCCCCCCATGTGGTCGAGGGCTTATTGTAACGGTGGACGCTACGACGGCTGAGGTGCTTGTAACGCCCCCGACATCATTGGTTGACGAGTACTTCTTAGCATCAAGTTTAGGTGGTTATTACGACTTTTTACGTTAATGCACAGCATGGGCTACAGTCCCGGCATGGGGAATGAAGCGTCGGTGTCCTAGCTGTAGGCCTAACCTTAATGCTACTGGTAATTATCACTGCTACCAACGGTGGAAATTATTTAACTGTTTAAACGAAGTATAAAGCTAAAATGGGCTACATAATAATTTACACTTTAAACAATTAATCCACTAGGGAACGAACCTGAAGTTTAAAACTCTTGGTTTTTATTTTAAAACATCAGAAAATGAATATAGAAAACACTTTTTACATTTAGTTCACTAGTATTAGATTTTACAAGTTTGGAAAATCAACTTTGCTTGAATTTACAGTAAGTAATTCACTTTAACAAGAACAGTTATTTTAGTCCTCATATTTTCATTAGAAAAAGAAGTTTTTATCTTGGGTTCCAATCCAGGAATACCCAGTAAGCTGAACCGTGTCTGCTAAGTTGCAACTATATGTGACAATTATTTTCCACTAGGATCAAATCGTCCAACAGTTATTTTTCCCCGAATCCACGAAGATCAAACCATCCCTTTGTTTACATTTAAGTTTGTCAAAATCCACAAAGAATGAACTTGGCTTTTTAGAAAGAGATGCCTACTCTTACATTATGGAAGGTGGGGGGCCAGAAATGCCGATGACTTACCAACCATAAAGACTACAAGCTAGAAGTTAGTTTAAGTTAAACTATGAATTTAGAATTGGGGGGGTCCTAAAGATAAACTTTCAAGCTAAAACTAGTTACATACGAACCACTACCATTTTCCCGGCATGGCAGCCACGGACGTGACATCTCCACTCCCGACCGGTGTGACCCTTCTAGCTTGTGAGATCTGCGAGCTGTGCTGACCTGTTAAGTCTTTTTATGCTGGAGAGGGGTGAAAGCGCGGACGTCGAGGATAGCTGCAGGGGTCTGATTGGTGGAGGGACAGGAGAACAATGGTAAAGTCTGTTTGGCAAAGGGTTTTTGTGCAGAGCCGTTTGAAGGAGTAGAAACATGTAAATATAGGCCAGTATGAGTTTTGACTCAATGAACTTTAGGAAAGGCCTTTACATTAGAATATGGACTTTGGATTGAATATTTACATGAGAACTTTGTGAAATTGCTCTTGTCAAAGCTTAGTAGTTTGGCTTGGGCAATAAATAAATCATTACTATTAAATTTAACAAGCTTTAACGGTAAACTGCAGTATTACACACCACAACTAGGTTGGGGGGGGGGGGGCGGAGTTTATTGCACAGACGGATTTTGGGATGGCATTGTGAACAGATCTTCTCAAGATACTGTTTTAATAGAAGGAAAAGCTAGTTGTTGCATTTGGATGGTCACAGTCGGAGTTTTGGGTTGGAGATTTGAAGCAAAATATTTACACTAAAATTCGTGTCCGGTGATTGCCGATGTCTGATTGGTTCGGACTAATGGTAGCGTTCTGGGGGCAAAAGATTATTAATAAAAGCATAAATTGAATAAATAATCTAGCTTAGTGAATGCTATAACGCATTAGTTAAGTCGGATGTTTAACTTTTAAGTTAAAAGCCACTGTTTTGGATCTCGGTGGAAATTTTTCATTGCAGTTGCGATCGTTCAAAGACAATAAAAAATATCACACTTAATATGTCTATCCTGTAGCGGCGCTTACAGGGTCTTGAGGTGCCTACTGTCTATAGCACCGACATCTGGCGAAGTTGTAGTTGGTTTAGAATAAATCATAAGTGGCGGTTTTTACTTTCACGGAAAAACAGCATAGCGTGTCTGTTAGGAGATGAGCGTCAACGTCCTAACTAAACATTTATGACCTATCTATCACGGTTTACTGCCACCACGATGGGTAGTTAATTTAATTGACTACTTAGGAGTTAAAATAAAAATTGTTTTGTAATTAAATAACCCTTGCAAATTAAATCGGACTCGGAAGTCAAACTGTCGTTTAAAACAGCTTTCTTTTATATGTTAATAAGCATGACAAGTTAATTATACAACACGGAGTAACTAGCTTGTTACAAGAATCAACAGTATAGCTTTGAATTAAAAGCACTTGATTAAATCGGCACGTTGAACAAAATTAAAGTTCACAACAAATTTGGACTAGAAAAGTCGGTTGAGTTATCACAACTCTCTGAATTACATGATGATTCTTACATTTAGTAAAACAGTTGTTTGAAAGACGTTAGCAACGCTTGCACTAAAATCGCTTCAACTATCACACTGAATCTAGATTAGCATAAGAAAAACTACCTTTCGAAAGCTCTGCTTCAACGATAACACACACCAGATCTCGGTGGTCTCTTAGATTATTTGATGAACACTGAGTTCATAAATAAGAAAAAAAGCTGGTTTTTAGGAAGGGGACCTTAAACTCTTAAGTTATGGGCGCCCTAGACCAGAAATGCCGATGGCGTTTTGGCTACCCATTGTAACGGCAGACACTACGACGGCTGAGGTGGTCGTAACGCCCCCGGTTTCCTGGTTTGACATGGAGATTCAGTGTAAGGTTTAGCGGCATAAGCACAGCATGGGCTACAGTCCCAGCATGGGGGATGGAGCGTCGGGTCCTACTAAAAGGGGGCCTAACCTTAATACTACTGGTATTCACTGCCACCAACGATGGAATTTAACTGTTTATCAAGAGCTAAAATTAAAGATGGGCTTCATATTTATTTTACACTAAAACAATTAATCAACTAGCAAACGAACTGAAGTTTAAAACTCCTGGTTTTATTTTAACAACAGGGAATGAAAAGCACACTGTACATTAAGTTTGCACGAACAGCTTTTGAGTAAATTCTTATGATTGGTGGAGGACCAGGAGAACAATGGGAAAGTCGGTAGAGCAAAGGGTTTTGGTGCAGAGCGTTTGAAGGAGTAGAGAATGACTAAAGACTGGCCAAATGATATTTCAACTCTTCAACTTTGGGAAAGGCCTTTACATTGGGAAACTGATTATTGACTGGCTATTTATAAATGCACATCGTGAATAGGCTCTGGTTAAAGCTTAGTACTTTGGTTTGGGTAATGAAATAATCATTACTATTAAATTAAATAAGCTTTAACGAAGACTGCAGTGTTATACACCACAACTAGGCTGGGGGGGGGGGGGATTGAGGATTCGCATTTTTTATGCACAGTTTAACTTCGGATTGCTTTGGAATAGATCTTTTTAAGAATTCTTTTGGTTTTAATAGTAAGACAAGCTAGTAGTAACATTCGGATGGTCGCAGTCGGGTTTTAGAGGAGAACTAAAACAAACATATATACACTAAAATTAGTGTCCGTTAGAATGCCGATGTCGAATTATTTCGGACTAATAATAGCGTTTCTGGGGGCAAAAGAATATTTAAAAGGTTGAAAAACTGGTTAAATAATCTAGCTTAGTTGAATGCTATAACGTATTAAGTTAAGTTGTATGTTTAACGTTAAAGTTAAAAGACAAAATCGATCGTTGTGGAAATTTTTTATAAGGCTTGCGATCGTTCAAACATAAGAAAAAATATCACACTTGAAAATGGTTGTCTGTATCCACATGTATGTGAGGTTAAGTACCATAAATGGCAGCCCCTCCTAAACCACAACTAAGCTAGTGTTTTGGGGCTTTTTGCCCTAAAAGAACATGAGTACAAGTCTTCAGTAATGGCGGCCATGATGAAGGAGCGCCAAAGTTGGTTTTGGACGATTTTCAAATGTAGTTTGTGAATCTTCTAAATGGAATTTTCATATTTGGGCTTCCCCAAGAGGTAGGTGTTATTGCTGGCTATTAAATGGTGAAGAGTTTGACCGATTCTGCCCATTATTAAAAAAACGGCGAGATTTACACAATCGACTCATTTGGGCGCTCAAAGAAAAAAAAACGAAGTTTTTTTGGCGGTCCACGTTTACATGCCCCCATTTTTTTGTACGAATTAACAGATAAATGAGGCCATCTATTGCTCTGGTAATATGCCCCATATCTGGTCTGCCTCTGCTCAAGTCTTGCTTTTTTTTTTATCCCGGAAGGCTACGATCAAAACCACCAGATGCGTTACAATAAACCTAGACTGCGTTAATTGTTAGAAAATTGCACACAATTTGGGGACGCATAAAATGACCAGCTCTATTCACTGTTAAAACATACCACTAGGATGGTTTAAGGTTACCAAACAACTTGTTTACAGGTTACATCAGACACTGAAGGGTTTTAAGGTATGACCCATAACTTAAACATAACAATACAACACTGGGAGGTTTATGGATAAAAACGCAACAACCTTCTAAACAGGGCTATCCTCTATTTCCCAGGGGTAGACTGACGGTTTTTTTGTAAAGAAAACCATTTCGTTTAAAACTTAGAGAGGAGCCAACCGGGACAGGTTGCAATTCCCGTAGGATATTCCTAATGAATATTTAATTAGTGTCGTTACAATCTTTGTTAATATTCTCCCACAGAGGGAGACGTTGATAATGACAAAAAGAGTAAAACATGGGCGCTTAAAATTTAGGTGTGAAGGCCAAAACGGGAATTAACTGGAAGTTGCTTTGAGTATGGATGTACTTTCAACGTCCATTTAACAAAATTAAAAATGCAGGTAAAAATAATTTTCAGTCAATTTGTACTGAAATGAAACGTTTAACAATTAAATGTTTAACGAAATGCTGGCTTGATGCAGCAACATTCACTAGATGCTTTCCAGGTTTGTCCAGTAGACTCTGAAGTTTTAAGATTTAAAATTCAGCAATTATATTATTTTAGGTTTGGTTGCTCCTAGATGGAGCCACGGTTGTAGCGACAAACTACACATTATTTAAAGAAAACATGCACGGGAAATTTACTTTGTTAGATTTCCGGTTTCCGGTAGTGGTCATCGTGGCTGAGTTGTGAGAGAACTCAGCCTGGTTGCTGGAGGTTTGCGGATCTGGTCGAACCCCATGGAAAGGGGACCTTGGCAAAGTCCCCGCCAGGACTGCCAGCCAGGGTAGCGTGAGAGGCTACCATGCTCCTTCAGCGGCTATGGGATGTATTCTGGCTAATTTTGGACAATCTTTCGGCCCCGACGATGATGGAAGTTTCCCGGATCGAATCCCTGGGCTGGCATCTCCCTTTACCGGATTTCTTCTTCTCTAAAAAATCTGGTAATGTTCAAAATTGAGCCGGTTCAGCCAAACAAGCATTAATTGCTTCGGCTGACGTAAGGCTTGTCAAAATTTAAAAAAAAAAAAAAAACCTGTAACACAAAAAAAACTCCATTTAGAAAAAAACTACATTAGGTTAGGTATTAAACCTCCGTCTTACTGGGAATACCTACTCAGTGTTATAGCCATAATAAATGCATTTATTTCCACCCTAAACTGATATAGAATTCACACTAAAACATCGGTCCTATTTTTATCAAATAAAAAGGGACGGGAAAAACTATGTTTTAAGTTTTTGTAATTTGCTAACACACTGACTTTAAATTAGATTAAAAATTCAGGCAACTTTACTTTACCAAACTTTAAGAAAATATCAAAACATTTAGGGGGAACATGTTTACTGCCGACTTTTGAATTGGCAGGTTTACTCGTTTCCAACTTTAGATTAGGAAATGATCTGCTACGCAAATTAAGCTATTTGCAGAAGCTAAATTCGCTAATTCTGGGTTTTTCTGACATGACTAAACTTTTGTTTATATCACTAGCTGACAAACTTTGTTTTATCTTGCCTTTAGGAGGCAGGTTCAACGCATCTTTCGTTGCTTCATTACACCAACAAAGATGGCGACGGTCCATCCATTTGTCAAAGGTGGGGACTTGGGTTTCATTCGCTCGCAATGAGTTAACTTCTGAAGTTTTCAGCAGACCCCTCTTGTCTGCGCTTGAAGACTTAATGACGATTGGCGAAAGCACTGCTGGGGTTTGGGGCTTGACCAATCCCGCGTGGCTGGTTTGTTTTCGGTGGCTCTTACTTTTCTTTGATTGACGTGGGCCGTTTCTGACTGGGGGAGTAGCCACCTCGGCTGGCAGGGAAGAAAAATCACTGGGCGGGGCGGTTACTGGTCTGAGCAGTAGGCTTAACGAATCTAATCCTGGCACGCCCAAAACAACATCGAAGGCCTAATTGTTGAACAGTGTAATGCATGCTACTGATTTTAACACTGTGCCATCATCTAACTTTAGATTTACCAGGGCTAATTCAAACACTTAGCTACAAAAGGCAGTTTGACATCTAATTTTAGGTTTCAAACGAGGCCAATTTCTTGCGAGTTTGGCGCTAACTAGGGACCCTGAACTTCCGGAGTCGCATAAAATATTGATTTTTTTCCCCTATGCTACCGGACCGCGTACTAGCCTTAAGAATTTCCCTAGCATTTTTCCCGACTGGGAAACATGCATTAGCTTGCTGAAGTTTAGAGTTACGTTCGGGACATTCACTACGAAAATGTTGGGGAGAATCACAAATGTAGCAACGCCTAACTCTATCTTGATTAGGGTTTATGGCAGAGTCCCCTCCTGGGTTATCTGCGTTTACATCGACAG